>CABFOV010000672.1:91494-131090 GCA_902141375.1 Timema poppense
CCCCCGAGATATATAGGACCCTCTTTAAGAAGGTACCACATATTCATTTACAAAGCTAATGTTATTGTTGTTGACATTTACTAAAATTTTAATTGTTTGTGTCATAGAATAAATACTAATTAATATTTTAATATTCACCTTAAAAATGCAGCTTGAAAAATTTCCGAGTGCAAAATTGTAATTAAAATGAAGAGTAAGTGTTCCCGCACTTCTCACTACATTTATGAAAATGTTATATCGTTAAGAAAATGCTAGAAATGTTATGAAATTTATTTTCTAATGAATATTTAATACATTTTCTAGACCTGATCTAGTGTTTAAGTCTTAAGGGGTAGATTGTAGATATATTTGTTGAAACAAAAATGCACACTTAATATGTACATGGCTTTATTAGATTTAATAAAGTGTATTTTCCATTCGCTCACTTTCTTATAGACAGAATAAACCATCTTTAAAATTCATGATAGGTTATTAGATTTAGATAAATATTTTGTAGAGAAGGATGGCAAAGCTCTCCTTAACTTGTAATACCCCCTTCTGAGTGCATTTCCAACTAGGTGAAACTCGGATGGCAGCTGTTAATTTTCTCTCCCGTTTACCCCTATTTTTCGTACCTCTTTTTTTTCTCGTTCAACTGTTTCTCTTCTTAATAATTATAAGAATTATTCAAAAAATCAGTGAAGCAAGAAGAACACGCTATATCAACCCACTCCTTGGCCTGCTACCTCCCCCCAATTTCACCATCCCTTCTTTGGTGAGCACAACAACGGCTTTATCTTCAGTTTTGGATCTTCTAACTTCAAATGTAATAACAATTATAATAATAATAATGTCCACATAGGTATTTGAAGTCAAGATAAGCTTCTCACATTTTCCGTTCTTAGGAAGAACTGATAGGGAGGTCAAACAAGTTGATTTGGACTTTGTCTCGATTAGACGCGCAACTTAGAATTTGAGTACTCGTGTAAGGGTATTCAAACTAATAAACCTTTTTAAATTAGTGCTTCTAAGATTGAACGTTATACACGCCATTGAGCACGTGGACTAAACATCAATCTACCTGGGTTCGTATCCCGTTTGGGTGTACTAAGTATGTTACTCTCTAAATGGTATCTCACTCTACCCGCACTCAATTTCTGATGACATTCCTAAAAATATTTACCTGCTCTATTATTGTAACTAAACTCAGAACTAAACTCAGATAACCAGATATTTAGTTTTAAATGGTTTTAAATGTACTCAAGAAACCCTATGTTAAATAGTGATAGTAAATATTTTAATAATATTTGGTAGTGCTTAAACACATGTTTAGCTAAAATCAGTTATTCCATAAGACTCTATAGGTCTGATCCGAATATTCATATATATATATATATATAGAGAGAGAGAGAGAGAGAGAGAGAGAAAGAGAGAGAGAGAAATCGAGAGAAAGATTTTTATCTTGAGCAAATTCAGTTGATTATTTTAAACAACATATTACTAATTTATTTATATTGTATAAGCCCACCCGTTTATTCACCCCTTGATCACTTAACAAAATAATATCCATTTGATTAGATATCTACACACTAAAGACCATAATGTGTCGAGGAAATGATATGTGGTTACCACAGCCCCTTTTATTCATACACAAATTGAACATATAAGCTAATGTGTTAGTGATGAGGAAGGTTGAATATTGAGGAGGTGTACCCTTATTTACGTGAAAGTAAAGTGGTGTGGAGCAAATAATAAATCCCATATAAGTAAACCTGAACTGCGTTTGAACCACGAACACCCCATCATCAATAGTTCAGTATATTGAGAGAGTAACGTCTTAAAACATTCGATTATCAAATCGGGACATAATTAGTTGCTGCACGATTAAAATCTCATTTAAATCTATTTGCTTTTCTATACTGTTTGCGTAAGAATTAGCGAGTTTTCTTGAATAAAAGGAGGTATTATTTATATCCAAGCAAATATTGAGAGAAAATGTAAATAAAAATATGACTATCTAGAGTATTATTATTATTAATATTATTATTATTATTATTATTATCTGCACCACGTCTTACTACCCGTTTGGGTAGCACGCACTTACGCAAATGTTTAATGTAAGAGGGATCGTGAGAGGAAATGGAGGACCTACAATTTAACGTGGGATTCAAACCATGGTGGGGGCCAGGCATTCCACACATTCACAAGTTGTAATTAATACACGTCTTGTCAGAGGTGAAGGAATGGTTTGGGAACCAGATAAATTTGTGCTAGGACCGAGGATTGAACCCTGGACCCCTAACACAGAAGTCCAACACCTTACCCCTAGACCAGCAGGTCACAGACTACCTATAAAAATAACAGATTCTACCATACTTAAGATTTTTTCCTACTTGATATACTTATTTATTAAATTAAAATTAATTTCAAGTCTAATATTAATCACCTGAAAATACATAATAATTTTAGGATGCGCCACCCATGAGAAATCTAATTATAGTTTCACCTTAAGAGCACTCTCCATATTTTGCATTCACATCCGGGATGCAACATTCTCTCAAGTAGGTCATTTACCTCATTTTGGGGCAGTTAACATCATCATAATTATGTTTTAGCTCACCCTTACACCCTTCACCTCGTTTAAAAACTTTGAAAAAAAATGTGGGAGAGATTTTACTCCCAAAGGTCTTATCCACTGAAACAAACACAGAGCTTACCCCAAGGGTTTGAGCCCTGTGATATTGTCCTCAGAGGTCCCAGACTTAGGCTCTTATGATTTCGGAGTGACCTTAACCTCAGCATTCTGTCGTTTGAAACCTTGTGATAAAGTATATATTTCTTATTACTTTTGCATGCAGTTCATATTAAATTTTCGTGAGGGCCTCTCATGGCAGCCTAGCTATTTTATTGACCCTCTAACGTATGGAGGGGGTTGATTCCCTTTCTCTAAAATCCGTTTGACCCTCGTTCACAGACAAGTAAGAAATAAACTCTCAAACTTACGGAGGTTTTTATGCTCTCCTTTTGCCAGCTTGAGTCCTTCAACACTGGGCTTCGCTAGTGTCACTGCTGGGTGATGACTAACCGCAGCCATCCTAATGGTGAAGGACTCAAGCTGCCAAAAGGAGTGCAACCATTTTAACCTGGAGGTTTAGTTTCTGGGTGTATTATTTGTCTGTGCCTTCGTACTGTAAATATATATAGGTTACCTCATCAGATTTTATTCGCCACCTTAACGGTGGTTGTGAATCCCAGATTTGAATGTTTGACATTGGTGATAAATTTCACAACTCTGCTGGTGATAACAAGACTTTAATGTGACTTCATGATATGGAAATGATGCTAGCTTGTCGATCATTAATTTCAAAACGTTATAAGAGTTGAACAGAATACGTAAGGAGGATAGCATGGTTTGTTGTAATCAAATTCAAGCTGTGGCTAACTACTTAATATATTGAAACATATTATGAGTAAACTCAATCAAACATATACTGAACAAACACTATATATTTTATAAATAATATAAAATTTAATCATGCATTCGTTTTTCTACTATTCCCTTTAAATTATATAGTCAATTTTGTTTTTATTAATTTCAAATTTAAAACATTTTGTAATAAAAAAAACCAATTACTTGACGTTCACAGTTTTTAGTAACAATCAGTTTCAGCCTTATTATGTACTGTACTTTATACTATAAGTTGCCCAAGCTTGATAAACTCCTCTGTGTATGATTGCGTGTAGTATAAAACCACGAAAATTTGTTCAGTCAAATTTTTTCAATCTTTGGCAACGGTAGACAGCCACATAACCTTGTGGTCTAAGACAACGGTCAATATGTCCCACACTATACAGAGACACCCCAAGTGCAGGGCGAGATAGGCAACAAATTTGTAGGAACATACCCTAGCATTATGTTTCACGTTGACAACGACCTTACGAGTACCGGTGATGAGTTTAGAAAAGTTTCGTAACTATCAGGACTGTTTTCTTGGGACACTGGGTGCTGTTGAAAATATCAAGTCAAAAATTACGAAGCATGTACTTATATGTCACATCGCACATTAATTGATTAATATGTGTGATAAACACTTTAATATTTAACTTATAGAACAATTTTTTTAATTTTCATCATATTCGTAGGCCAAGAATATTCAGCAAGCATGCTATATTCCCACCTCCCGAAAAACATATTTTCTATGGTTAAAATAACAAAATGGGACCTTTCACCATGTTCATAACTAAGTTTTTTGGGAGAAAGTCCAGATGAGAATCCAAGAAATGAAGTTTTAACGACATATTACACTTCATAGCTTGAAAACACTACAACAATTCAGTGACAAATTATGTATAATTAACCATATTTATTATTCCCAAGAAATTTGGAACACAGAGATTTAAATGCATCTATGCCTTCTTTATCTCAATTGGTAAATTTTTAAAAACAAGATCTTGAAAAACAGTTCGTATCTGTTTTCAATAAAGATCCATTCACTTTTGCCTCGATTAGTTTGAAAATTGTATTCCTCAAATAGATGAATGCATCTTCCTCTTTGTTCAGAGCTTTCAATAAGTTTATCATCAACCTTATCTTGATGTGTAGTGGTGGGAAATACACATCTTTAGGATCTACTAATGGTTCTTAAGAAATGTTTTTTAAGGATTGAATGTAAGTTTGTTTCGGAGGCCAGTAATGTGGTAGTTTTAGTCCAACTGTCCCGGTTAAATAAAAATAATTATTAATTTGTATAGCCTTTCTTCATCCTAAGAAGAACCCATAGTATTTTAAAATTCCTACATATTTTCTGCTTTGATTTGTTACAATCAATTCATTTGAGAATATTAATAAGCATGTTTCCATAGGATTCCTTCATGAGAACAGAGTGTGCTATGGAAAAGAAGGATGAGCATTGCCATTATGAAGAAGCACTGGCTTTAAACTAAGTTTTGAAGAATAAATACAAATAAACATTTTCTTGAGATCGTGAAGATTTCTTAAGGACTGAATAAGCCTTCTATATCATTATTCGTGGAAGAGAAACACATTTAAGAAGAATTTTATCTCCTCCTAAAGGAAGTAACTTTGATATATTTCTCTTAATTTTTCCATCCTTCCAGCTTAGAGCCCAACAATTCTGCTTGCATTTGTGAGAGGTTTAAATCTCTACAACAAGAGCATTCACCTCTTATTTTTTATCAGGTGATAAACAGATTAAAGTTGATGATAGAAAATCTGGATCCTCTCTGACTCTGCTAAATGCAACTCTACAATCAGTGTCTGAAAATCTGGCCTCATTATCATTATCATCATCACAAACAACAAGAATCAAATTATATGGAGGCTTTAGCACTGGGATTCTCGTAATGAGGTACTAGCTGTAAAGCTGAAGGCAAATTTGCATATGGAATTAAATGTCCTACTTTATATAAAAACCGTTTACACTTGTTAAACAGATATAACAGTCATTAATGAGATCTTTCTGCTCGCTACAAACCATAGGTAATTTAAATGGCATTGATGGCCGTGAACTTTATAGTCACTTTATGTTACTTGAACATGAACCGCAACAAATACGAGGAGCCTATGGCTTGACCTAGTATTCAACTTTATATAAAAAATGTAGTTATTTGGCTATTTTAACCAAAGTATTGAGCGAATAATCCCAATGGGTAGTGAGAAACGGTGCAAATAAAAAAAAGTAGTGATCGTATATATTTGAGTTTTTACATTATGTTTTAAGGGGTAGCGCGTGGTTAGGGTAGGAAGCGCATCGGTTTTAGATGTACTTTCCCTTGTGACAATTGCCCTGGTTTTACGGCACAAGAGGCTTCGGCCTCTGACTGCAGGTTGTTCCTGTCCACTAATCCAGGCAGATTGCCTCCTCGTGGTGGTCCCTTGGAAACGGTAGGAGGGTTTTACCTGAAGGGCAGCCAAGTCTCTTTCGAGTTACTATGTGTGGGGGTGAATAGGGGGAGCCCCCCCCCCCCTACGTACCACAAACTATGTGATTAGTAGTCAGTACCTTCTGGGAAATCTGGTACAGGCTACCTCCTCGAAGTCTCTACCTGGTAATTCAGAGTGGAAGTCCTTTTAAGATGATTATTTAGCCTATACGACTAACCTTTTACAATGTCAGTGTCCAGCACTTACGGAAGAAAGATTAAACCTCTCCCGCCGAAGGAAACACGCAAAAGCAAGGAGGTTTTCCTAGTGTTCCGATGATGACGGGAATCGGTGACAATTATGGAATAATCGGTTCCTTAATTGCCCATCACGCATTTAATGTGTGTGACTATGCTCGAATGACACAGCTATGATGTGTTAGAGGACCTTCCAAAAAGGTATTTATTATTCAAAAAATTGAATGCCAAATCCTGATATGGCAGGTGAGTTATAATTTGAAAGTCACTAACTTATATAAGGTGTTAGCCAAGTGACGAGGTGGTGTTATTGATGTAAGTTTTCCAGATACATAATAAAACAAATAAGGGTTGTTAATACATTTGCGAGACATTATAGCTCTATGTTAAAACCATAAATGAATTTAAATACAGAGAAAAAAGGAAAAAAATAGCAGTGTTTACGAAAATTAGATGTCATAAATGGACTGAGGAAATAGAAGGGACTTTTATTTTTAAGCTGGCAGCATAAGATGGAATCCAAAGTTGGTTTACAATATGGGTATTCTAGATGGCAACACTATTTTTGAGAATGTAGTGCAGTCAAGCCGACAAATCAAATTAATTTTTTTTAATGCACGAATTTTAAGCATAAAACCGCAGATTAAATTTGAAGATTTGAAAAAAACTAAGTACAAATTCTGGACAAATGATATGTGATAGAGAAAATTAGTGAGATATTCATTAATGCCAAGTAAAATTAATTTAGAGTGCAAAAATCGTGTTGTGCAGTATAGTTTTTAGCATTATATTAATACAAACTATCAACTCTAGATATATAATTGGGCATCAGATTTCACAATGCTTCCCTCAGTCACAATTCTAGTATCTTCATTTTTTTTACTCTTTCAATAAACCTTTAAACATTGTTTTTCATCTATCACTAATTATAATTTATTTGAGAACCGATGCAAAAGACCTCCTCTAAAGTTTTTGTTACAACAGACTTGCCTGTTTTGCGGTCTTTATTACATCACAGCTACACTCAGTGAAATGTACCATTAATAGAGAAGTATTCGTATTGGAAATAATGAATGACCCTATAGTGACCCTTATAAAGCCAGGGTATTTCCGCAAATGTCTAAATTGCTCCTTTTGGAAAAAGATTTCATTATATAGATGTAACAGGGCAGTGTGTACACTTTCAAGTGTCCCACTGACACCAAAGGAGGGGTTCAATAACACGACAAAGGGCTAAACGTGGTTTTTAAAGTATTGATGTGTATATAAACATTTTAGAATAAATCATTAATAATAAAAGTGCATTTAAGGGAAATGTACACAGAGAAAAATGAATTATAAATTAATGAGAAGTCCTTCAGTCATGGAAAAATGTTTACAAGTAGTAAGTAAGTGACCACCTTCCTGATCTCTGTGAAAAACACGTGTTCAGTACTCAGCGAGTTTCCAAAGAGCGATGCCACCATGTTCCACAATAATCAATTATTCTTTCACAAGGTTTTGACAACTGATCCAGTCCCCCAAAAAATACAATGTTCTAAGAACCTTTTAATAAATAAACGTTATGACATAATCGCGCACATTTCTATTGCTTTGAAGATAATTTTCATAAATAGGTTCCGAGTAAACTAGCCATAAGTATGTTTTACTCATAATAAAAATCAACATGGAAAGCACAATAATCCTTCTTAATACATAAGTTTTAAACCAAATTGTTCAAATATATTTAACAATATTCATTTTAATAAATAAATTTTCTGTAAACTATCCAATAATTATTAATTTATAAAAATAAAAAGTATTATTATTTATCATGATAAACTAGCCCCAGATTCCCATTTGGAAATCACTCTTCAAATTCAATTTTTGAAAAATTAAATTTATAAATAATTTATCATCAGCAAGCTACGTACTCTTAAATTAATTTATTTCAGATAAATATAGCTGTATTATTATTGAGAATGTGAAATAGTCCCCCGTTACCAATTTTGAACCAAATTGGTATAGCTATTTTCAAAACAATTTTTACAGAAAATCAGTTATTTGCTAACTACTTTAGAATGATTTTTTTTAGAAAACTAATTTATATAATTATTTATAATACAAGCAACTTAACAGGTATCCATATTTAACAAATTTTTTAAAGCCTTTTTTTATATTAAAATTATAAAAAGTGATCACTAATATACCCATAACCGAATCCCCTCACCCCTAAAGTAAGTATAAAATTTTATTTGACATGTTAATGGCGAAGATTCCCTAGATATACATTTTAAGCAAAATTGTTATAGCCATTTTTCTAATAATGTGAATTTTACTAAATCATTCATCATAAAACAACTCTTTATCGTATTTTTACCCAAAACCAAGAATACATGATTATTTTTCATTTCAAACATTCCCAAGATAGTCAATTGGAACCAAATAGTTAGGGACATTATACATTTATTTCTGTTTTTTTTTAAACCTAACTTCAATTAACTACTCATAAATCAGTTTTTCCTCCAAAAACCAATATACAGTGTTATTGGCATATCAAACATCCCCAAGATACCCATTTGTACACCAATTGCTAAGCTCTTATTAAATATTTCACGTTTTTTTTATTAGTGTTCAGTCAACTACTCATAAATACATTTAAGTATTGTGGTCGGCATAAGACCCAAGCTCTATAAATACATTTTGATCAAAATCGGTAAGGCTATTTACGAAATATTTATTATTTTTCTGAAATTTCCGCACCGTAAACTACCTCAAAAGATTTTTTTAACCTAAATTCAACTATACAGTTCTATTTTTTATGTCCAACAAATCCTAGATATTAATTTCAAACAAAATCGTTAAAGCAATTTTTGAAATATTTAGAATTCAAAAAAACAACTCATCAGTAATTTACCCTTAATTTGAGGGATAGGGCCAAAATAAAAAAGTTTCCCGAGGTATATCCCTTCAAAATCTAAATAACAAGTTTAACAAAATCCATTTAACCGTTTAGGATCCGTGGACAGTATCAGACAATCATACACAGGGACAGAAAGAATTGTAAAATCCAGTTTTTTTATTTCGTATCCACAAAAAAGTTGAGATTAGTCAAAACCTCAAGATAGATTTTTTCTCCAAGATCACAATACTTTCTATCGATATGAGAAAGAATAATAATAATATTTAGCACCACGTCTTACTACCCGTTCGGGTTATACGTTTTAAGTACTAATTACTTTAATGGATTAGGAATTGGGAAGGTTGAATTAGAGGAAGTGAACCCGCATTTGCGTGGAGGGAGAGTGGAAAACCATTTAGGAAAAACCACACCAGTTCACCCGACCGAGATTCGAACCTCGATCTCCCGGTCCTCAGCAGTCGAGCTCAACACGACAAGCGCGTTAGCCAACTACGCCACTGAGGTGGGTGCGAAAGAATAAAAACCCATTAAAAATATCCCCGGGGTAAGATATCTCAAAAATAAGATCCAGGAGGTAAGAATCCAAAGGGGATAAAAAAAAACTCCTTAACCCAACAAATTTTGTTTTCAATTCGAATAATAGTATGTTTTAATCCAGATGCGAAATGTAGGTCAAAGGGAGGATCTATAGTTGGAGTTTCCTATGGTCCCATATACTAATAATATTAATAATATTTTAAACCGATAACTAATTTATCTTTCTTTTAAATATATTTTCCTTTAATCGTGCAAAAACTTTCTCTAAGTCCATGAAATTCCTGTTTTAGCTAGCCATGGTTCAGGCGTTGGCTATAAAATAAAATGATTTAATTTTGACCTATTTGAGAAGATATACAAATAAATGTGATACATCTAACATCAACAGAAGCTACGCAATCCAGCTTAGATAAGTCAATGCTAGAACGTTTATACAAAGTTACAACTGCAGAATATATCACCAGGCAACACACAATCTGACTAGGATCTGGAACCGTTTCTCAGCCAGTCTCTTTTGTTTCCTTCGAAAATATGGGAAAAAGCACTAACATTTACTTGTCCGTTAAATCCGACCTTGTCTTTTGCTTTACCAATTTCTCAAGGAATTTGATAAGATCTCAGATTTCCTATAATTTACAATTCAGCATGTTTATAGCGAATACTTCTCTTTGAGGAGACAACAACAACTTCTACTACTACTACTACTATTACTAATGCTATTAGCAATAACCTGAAATGAGATGTGCTTAGGTTTCTGAGGGTAGTATATTAGTGTCATCAATATATTCTGCCCATTTTCTTGAGGAAAATTAGGCTAAAATTTGCGTGGGACTTCCACTTACCTTTCATAGTTAGAGAATCTGGGTTGCTTCTGTGTCTCAGAGGATTCCGTACCCCTCTTGGCCTCCACTAGGTTTACTATGAGCGTTTCTACCTTCGCACTTCTTACCTTCTTACAAATCAGATCCGTATTATGGGCCCCTTCCAAAATTATACCTGTTATATAAAACATTAGTACAATACACATACCCATTTATCAATAAACTACTACTCTCTCCTTCTCTACCTTTTGTTTACTTCTATGTATATCTCCTGGTTTCCCTCTAAATTTACACTTAGATGATTGATGGTTTTCTTGTGATGTGTTAATATCTTACTCCTGGATCATTAGTGTTCAGATTCTTCAGGTCCTTGAGGCCACGTGAGATCCATCGTCTGCAAGCCTTCGCCTTCAACTAGATATTGGCCCAATGTCTGAGCTGTGTTATTGTGATGTGGGTCTGGGGACGCCCATCCAGCCCTGCTGCGATGTCATGAATTAGGATGAAGAAGTGATGCTCGTTGTTTGTCCAAGCTTTATGTCCTTAATCTGCTGGATTGATCATGGCACCACTCTACCTCTGTCGCAATGTCGTCAAATGAAGCTTGATGAATAGTCTATTAGCTGGTCACTGCCCACTTCATAAAATATTTGTGTCAAAACTTGTGTTGCATTTCTGTTGTCCCCACTTCTCTTGATGTTGAAACAGCTGTTAATACTCATTAGGTATGCTACCATGTAACAGCCTAGTCTGTAGTCTTAATTGTTATGGTTAGTTTTCTTCTATTATTTGACGTTCATGAGCCTCAAGGATTAAGTAATCTACAACAATGACAATACTACACGTTCCTTTTTGTGGTTTATTATTTAACTCAGTAAAATATGTACACTGACTTTCCTATTTTCTGGTTTCTCATTTTGAGGTTTTGACACCTCGTGCTACACAGTTACATGTGGATAGACTGAACGGACACCTATAAATATTACTTCCGTACCCCAAGATATGTTTGTTGAAATCATTCCCTGAGCAATGCAAACTCTCTGTTGAATGTCAAAGCGTCAAGACCATGAAAATATACACCTGACCTAACGACCGCACTCTAACAGTATTGTGCACCTCAACAGCGCCTATGAACTAAGAGGTGGTGGAACTAAGGGAATCGTATCCCTCACATCATAGAACTTTGGTGAAGATTAGCCAATTTCAACCATTAAGAAGATTTTTTTTTGAAAAATATAAAACTTAAAATCGAAATGTTTTAATCCCTAAGATCAACTTTTGCTTTCATTTTTATGCGACATTTTTAAATAACAAACCAACCCAAAAATTAAGTAAGTGTTTTGGGCGTCTGCAACGCATATAAGATATCCGGTAGATGACCACCTGAGTTTTGTGTATTTGAATTTTTAATATTATATTTATAATTAATTTTATTCTTTGATTGACAGGTAAATTTCATTCTCTATTTGGTTCTTGACTGAGTAAATTTTATTCTATTTTTAGACGAGCAAAGTCAAATATTATAGATTTTGAAAACAGCTATATACAGAGTGTAGCAACAGCGGACATAGTGACCAGAGCCTATTATTCAAAAATGATCAAACATAGGACCTATGCCCATAAGGACATCTGTGTTGTTTTGAGGCCTACTAACCACGCCAGAGTTACTTTCCACATAAATGTATACACCCAGTATTTGGAGGAAAAGTATAAATTAAATCGCACATAATTTCAACACTGGCGTAGATAGAAAAAACATCCTCAATATAGCAAGCCAGATTTCAAACCCCAAAACCCCGGTCGCCTTTAAACACACTAGATGAGCGTATTGGTTATTTTACATGCCAACCAAAAAAAGGTAGGTACTAATTAGATCCAAAAATTATTTTTATTGACATTTTTACTATTGTTCATTTGTGTTACATTGTCAACAATGTTGTTAATATATGTTAGTTTATAAATTCATTTGGTGGATCTAAAATAATGCTGTTATTAATATACACTATAATATTATCATCTTGTTAATAGCTTTCAAAATAATTAGTATTAAACACATCAAGTAAACAGTTATTGGCAGTCAGATAATCTTAAAAACAAAATTCTTGGATAAACTGTAGGCGAATTTGTAGGATTCACACTCATAGGACTGTGCGTCGGCTGTGGTGTACTGCAAAGATCCCGAACAGGTAATTCCTATATGAGTTACCTTGTAAAACATTTGTTTGATTTATACCTACATGGATGTGCATCAATCTTTCTGTCACCATGCTCTGAATGCCAATGATACGACACTATACTAAACATAGTACTTGCACTGAAGGTGCAAGACAATAGACAGTTGAACCCAGCTACCATCAGTAGCTCTACAAGAGTGGTTGCCACTGTTCCTAGTCATAAAAGTGGTCAAATCCTCCTCTATAAATAATATTAAAACCATTCTGCATTAAAACAAAAGCTTCCTTGTTTCCAACGTCCACAGGGAGAAATACAAAGCATCAGAACAATTACGTCTATAAGTCTATGTTATACCAAATATAAATACTGGCTCCTAGATACAGAAAAATAAGATTATATTATTCTAGTCAGGGTTTATTGCATATTGAAGTTTTAATTTTAAAGCTTTAATTAATATCCCAGTGCAAGCTATTATGCTAAGCTTCCTATTCAAATATAGTACACAAGTCAAAGCCAGATAATTGATGTAATTACCTAAGTGAGTTAAATAATTTTAACATAATGTCAAGTTTAAATTTCAAATTAACTTTAAATTAATTTAAAATGGCCTGGCCGTCCAACTAAACAAAAATTAAACAAAAATCTAACACATCTAAGTAGACGTCAGTCATCTAAGCTTATCTCAGATGGAGATCTATAGTAATCTAAAAATATATTCCTTCTCCTAGTCGGCGAGACCACCATTACTCTAACAAACATCATAGAAGTGTTACGCAGCAGGTGACTACAATTAAACGTAGCAGCGTGTCTTCTTTGGTCGTTGTTTGAATAAAAAGTTGAATTTATGTGATCAAAATAGCTGGCGAAGGAGCGGTTGCGAAGGAGAAGTCGTTTCCACCTGCGTCTTTCCCGTTTAGTTTAGTGGTGAGAGATGATCACATGATGCTTCAGTGGAATGATTTACCAACTTAAGTAAACTTGTCATTTCGAGATCCAGTAAAATTGGCAAAAACTTCAAACACCTTTAACATTCAATTTAATTATAAGATAATTTTAATAATCAGAATGTACTACCTTGTTCTGTTGGTATTTATTCATGCCACACATTTTCCATATCTTGTAAATTAGTTTTTTAATCTAAAAATATCACATCATTTTTTATATCCTCTTCTATCATTACGATATGGTCAATTTTTCTATCTTCCTGTTGTCCCACGAGTTCTATCATTTTTCCTTTATTCTTTTGCGTTACAATCGTGACGTTTTCTATCATCTTTCTTTCTGGCAATTAAAAAAAATGAATGAATAATATTAATACAAAATGTTTCTAGAATTATTGCAAAATTAATTCAAGACCAAACTTGCCAGTTTTAGTATGCACATATTAATGACTGCATGACACGTATATATTTTGATTATCTTTTAGCACAATTTATATAAACAAACATTCTGATTTGATATAGGGGTTTCTTGTTTAATCCAGAACAGTATAAAGTACTAGTACCTCTCAGACTCCTCACAAGTTTATATTTGATTTTTGATTGAATTTATTCTCATTTAATGTCTACAATTACTGGAAACACTGTGACTGTTTAAGTGAAGTATATACATAAAACGTTAAACCTGTCAATAAAGAAGTGTGATGAGTGTGGCAAACAAGGAATTTGCCGCAACGGTAAAGAAAAGGGGGTGAAGGAAAGGAAGTTTGACTCAATAATTCTAAAGACATCTAAGTTTCCTAGGTTCAGACCAACCATGCCTTACATGGCATCGAATGTTACAATTAAATATAAATTTTGTCTTAAGGGTAATTCGTAATTTATGATTTTGTCCTCGTGGTCTTTGCGCAGAGGAAACTATTATCCCTTAAAATAATCAATGGGATTTGTTGTACTTTTTAAAACTATTATCCAAGTTAGATAATATTTTTTTATAATTAATGATATCTTATTTCTTAAATAATAATATAAAAATATTTTAATCTGGTTTGAAGCCAAGGATATTTAAAAACAATGGGATTAAAAAAAAGGTAATACGTTTATGTTTTTGACCAAACGAACCTTGCATGGTGTCTAAACATATTAACACGTAAGTAAGGTTCAAACTAGTTTAACCTTAAGACTTGCAAGGTGATTAATTAAGGTTATGTTTTGCATCGGAACTTGACTACAAGAAAAGAATTTTATTAAAGTAAATAATAGATGAGTTTATTATGTACAAACAATAAAATTTCAATCATACTAAACATGGACATATTTACTTATTTGTTCCGTTGTTGCCTGGATAGACAGAGTACATATAACCATCGTGAGACACAACCCTTCCCACAATTGACCGGAAAAATATTTACTAAATGAGTCGAAAGAAGGTGTGATTTGCAATTTAACGTTATAATGTGAACGTACGTTTAATAAACGTATTGAAAATAAAAGTTTCTACTACTCTACCACGTCTCAAGCAATCTCTACGACACAAGAGATTTCCTCAGATGTACCGGTTCCTCCCTTCATGACTGAACCAGCGAGCTCAAATAAGATTCATAACATCACTTTAATGTCACGCACCATGTTTTTATTAGAGAAGTTCTGCACCCAAGGATGCATCGTGTTTTAGGAAATAGAAAAGGAGAAGTATACAAATGAGTATTTAATTAACATCAGCAATACTACTGACGATATGTAAATTCATTTAAAAATATGAAAACTTCGCGTAACTATAAATATCAATAAATAGCGAGTCCAACAACACAAATAACGCAATGTGTTGTGTGGTTGGTTGAAATAATTTTGGAATGAATGTAGATATTAGCTCTCTGATCTTTTTTTTCTAGACTAAAGAGACAATGGGAAGTAAACTTTTTTTTCAACACGTCAGAGCTTTTCATAAGGAGTAAATGTCTACCTGTGGTCACTCCTACTTTCCTTTCCCCTTCTCTCTCTCTCTCTGCCTCTAGCGTAGGGCCAATACTGCCTGCTCCCTTGGACATCCCTGGCCGTCACCGCAAGTCATTCTCCATAATCTCCCCCCACCATATGTTTGACACTTCAACTTTAAAGCTTCATCTCCCATGTTGATTCAGTACAGCCTTCAGTCAGTCAGATGTCAAAATTTCGTCTCAGAGGTAAACGGGCAGGCAGACAAACCAAGAAGCCTATTCACCCCGTATTCAAGAACGGCAGAGCACTCTCTATTTCCTTCTCTACTCATTAATTCCGATACTCCCCTCCCAAAATACTCCTCTCACAGACCAGTTCATCTAAGCTTTTCAAAAACGCAAATTCATTGCCTTAAAAATCCTTCTCCTCCCATCTGTATATCCTAGAGAAAATTGAGGCTTCTAAGACCACTTACAAATGCCTTATCTCTCGTGATAACATAAATTTACACTCATGTCACTTTTATTGAGAACTTATAACTCCAAATCCCTTCTCTCTTGAAACCTATCAAGTTGGATCTTGTCGTACTCCTCTAAGAAAATTCACTAGTCCAGAAGCATTTTCTGATAGACTACACATAGATCACATTCATTGAAACTCCTCCTAGTCAAATAAGCTAGCCAAGCTCGTACCAAAATTACTGACATAAAGAGTCCAAAGCCATTTAGAGGCATACCTACTCAAAATTCCTAAATGGCAGAAACACTTCACTTTTTCAAAGTGATTCAAGCGTTACTTGAAATGAAAAAAAGTCACTTTTGCAATTTGAATAAATATAGTTGTAAACATGATAAATGGAGTTATAGGGCCAGTTTCATAGTCAAATTTAGTACGCCTCAAGTGCGGCGCTACACTAAGTTCATGACGACACCTACCTAAACTCGAATGGAATGGGCCAGTTTCCTATGCGAGAACGGCCCATTCCATTCGAGTTTAGGTAGGTGTCGTCATGTACTTAGTGTAGCGCCGCACTTGAGGCGTACTAACTTTGACTATGAAACTGGCCCATAGACTGTGTAAGTTTCGATAAAATGCCTAGTGACTTGTCACTTTTCTAAAGTGACTACATATAGTTAGACACGTGGTAAACACAATAATATAATTGGGGAGTCTTGAAATAATGCCATGAAAATTGTCACTATTCTAAAATTATTAAAAATAGTTAGACATCTGATAAATTAAATAATGGATATAATGATCCTAGACAAAATGTTAACAAAATTTTCACATTTTTAAATTAGCTAAAATAAGTTAAAAAAACATGAAAATTGATTCTAATTCGAATATGAATTTATAACCAACACACACACGTATGCCTAAAATAAATTTAGAATATGTAATAATCACATTTAGCTGCCCCCTCATGAAAGATTTTCCAAACAAGGTGTTTCTTAGTTTTAGTGTTAAGAGAAAGTCAACTCGTCTCGGGTTGGGCTTCCCTTATATATAGAAAATTTCTGGAAATATGTATATCCAAGAACATAAGGATGTGGTAGTTGATATCCTGACTGGAAGCTTCAAGATAGTCTAAAAATTTCTACGTGTTTCGTTGGCCAGGATTGCCTACGGTGCAACATCTTTCGCGTCATAACGTGTAGCTCAGGACCACAGGATGTTCTAGAGCTAGTTACCAAAAAGGGGTGGGCGCACTGACTGGAGTAGCTTTGATGACTCTCGAATATTCCAAATAGTTCTAGACCAAGTGTACCAACGCGTTGATTAGAAGCGCCGAGGAGACGCACTGACAGGAAGAGCAACGACGTTCTAGTCAGCGCCATTCAATTTACCGGTGAATCTTTTCAGGAAGGATGTAGTCTTCTCGTATTGAGTAAGTACTCGTCACATGGTGATCTTTATGTAGGACTGAAAATGAAAAGTTAAGTGTGTTAAGTGGAAAAAGCATACTTTATTTGATGGTAATTAATGATATGATTTAATGATACATAAATAATGTTATGGTTTATTTTTTTATTTAGGAAGATTTTATCTTCTTGTGCCTTGCTAAGTCCAATTACTTAGTATACGATACACTTGGAACAATTTTAAAAGTGAGTGTTTATATAACATTCTGTTCTCACCAAAATACTCTGATAGTTATATTTTTAAATTTAATAAATTCAAAAATTGACTTTTTATACAGAATAATGATACTTCTTGTTTTGATAATTTAACGTTTACTCGCCCCCTTATGAGTAGTTTACTAAAATCCTGTATTAGAAACATTTCTTCGGATGTATAGTTAACAATATGAGAAAGTTTGTGCTATTGTAACATACAATTAATTATATTAAATTTAATTCTTATACAACCTCAAGTGTTGGTTTATAAATATTGGCCACCCCATGGACTAATTAGTATCTGCAAATGGAATAATATCTTCGGGCCTATACATCATTGATACTCAAGTTTAATACCTGATGAATAATGAGGTTAAGATGAATACCACCAAATCTATATAAATGTAAAATTTATAACATTCCAAATACCATTAGTTCGGTCAATATAGGTCACATATCAAAAATGGAATCATTAATTATCACAGTACTATTGGTGTTTTGAGTTTCTTTCAAATAGTACATAATTGGTTGGTTTTATTTTTTTAGAATTGTATGCTCATATTTAATCAATTGTGCCCCATTTGATATGAATCCCCGAAAGGTATGTTTTATTTTATTTTGGTGTTAATTCGTTAAAAATGTATCTCTTTCCCAAAGTTTCTCTTAGCACAAACCTCTACATGTAAATATTATTGAAAAATAACAAATCCCCAAAATTCCCAGATGGGGGTTGACTAAGACTAATAAAGAGTACATGTTATCTATCTCCCTTGAAACAATAAATCATCAAACTATGTTTTACTCACTCTATGGCATTAAAACTCAAAAAACCATTACCGCACTTACAAAAGTACGCCAGGCTCCCTACCTTCAACTAATTCTGTCCAGTCCACCTCACTACACCCTATCTCTCTCAGGTCCATTCTAATGTTATCCTCCCAGCTGCGTCTAGGTTTTCCTAACGGTCTCTTCCTAGTAGGTTTGTCAGTCAGTATTCTGAACAAGGTTCTGAAATCACCCATGCTCGCAGCATGTCTTGCCAACCAAAATTTACGATACTTTATTATCCTAACAATGTATCGTGTTGAGTACAGGGTATACAACTCATCATTACGTAACCGCCTATTCTCCCCAGTTTCTATGGCCCCTATTTGGAACAATAAATACTTCTAGGTACTGTGTTTTTAAACACAATAGATTAGTTTTCATAATGTAAGATAAGAGACTACGTTTCACACTCATAGAGAACAACTGGTAAAGTTATTGTTTTGTAAATTCTGAGTTTTACATTAATTGAAAGGAGGAGAGATGTCAACAACATATTTACAGTAGTAATGCCCTGAAATAATAAATCAACAAAACATGAAAAAAGCTATCATCATGTTTTGCCATTAAATAATAATAAATAAGATGTATAAAATGTAGGAGTCAATACGTGCGTCCCTAAACATTTAATTACACCGTTTTTATTGCAAATATATGTTTTTAATAATCATGAATTCATTCTGAAATTTTATTAAATTAAAGAACAACCTAACACTTTCAGAATAGTGTTACCTTTAATTTTATTCGAGACAAAACTTGATATTTTTACCATATTTGACAAAAATACATTAAATCTACCTTTGGGTAAATGGTTGTAGTGTTGGCTGCGTTTTTATCTATACTTATTTTAGAAAAGTCTGTAACAAGTGAGTACTCCAAAAATAAAATGTAATAAACCATTCCGAATTCTAATTAGCACTTTTTAAGTTTTAGCTCACTATTTGCAAGCACACCACTGTATTGACTGGTCCTGTAGATACGAGTGTTTTATGGCTTGATAATTCTCGGGGTATGATTCCAGGAAATTTATTTAGCTTGTTTGTATGTTGAATCCAGTGAAAATAGAGTCACGAACGATTAAATTTAGAATTAATTTTATTTTTATAAAAATGTTATAATTAAATAGATTTACAATTCACACATATCTCCTTGCTTTCTACGCTTGTATTTGGTTTAGAACGTTGGACTATTTCCGAATATCCAGTGTACCCTGCCATCCGTTGCTGCTGAAAGACTACTCATAACATTGTCGAAAGTGATGCTAGTAGGCACAAGGATAAGTTATGTTAAAATAATTAACAATTCGCTTTTAATCTACGCAGGACGAGTGAGTTATGTTACAAAGCAGCGATAAATATTGTGGCGAGAATTGGGTTTAACCGAGAATCCGGTCTGCTTGTAATAGATGTTTCCTTATCATTACTCTCTCAATCTTTGTTCAAAAGGTAGGTTTGGTAAGATTTACAGCAAGCAGGGTGGTGGAGAAAAATAGAAGAAGGTTTTAAAATGAATGCCATTACTAACAGCAATTTCATTCGATAGGTATTGTCAGAAAATGTTATAATTTGCCCAGAAATTCCTATGACAACATGAATTTGCTTGTTTAATAACTTCAATGAAAAAATGAATGAATAATCTGGAAAAGTCAGAAACTAAAATATTGGGGTTCCAGATTCAGTTTAATCACTGAAGAATGGATGAGTATCCAAAATAGACACTATTTAAACATACTCCACCATAAATATGGAAAAATATTTAATCTTCGCCTCATAAGCAGGAAATGTGATTCTTGTTAAATTAAATACTGCGGAATAAAAGTTAAAATAATTTGGACTCGAATACCAAACATACATCACAGCTTTAACAACAGACAGGGAAAGTATACTGAAAAAAGGTAACCTGGCGGTCTAGGGGTAAGGTGTCAGACTTCTATGCTGGCGGCCGGGGTTCAATCCTCGGTCCCGGCAAAGATTTATCTGATTACCAAATTCTTCCTTCACCTCTGACAAGACATCTGGTGAATGTGAGGAATTCCAGGCCTCCACCGTGGTTCGGATTCCACGTTAAACTGTAGGTCCTTCATTTCATCTCACAATCACCCTACCATTACAAATTATCGTAAGTGCGTATAACCCGAACGGGTAGTAAGACGCGGTGCTAATAATAATATACTGAAAAAACTTTGAAGGGAAAATTAGAATGAACAATTGCTGTGTTTAAATCATGGTCTTCATCTCGCCATTATGGTTATTTTCTACAAAAAAAACCCTGACAAAACACTTTAAGAAATCAGTCAAGAATATTAAAGTGTATATGATGAACATGATGAGTTGAATGAAGATAACGAAAACATTTAAAACGAAATAGTATTCATACCCAAGCTAACGCGGAACATACAAGTAATAATTAAAACTCGAAGCCTGAACATATTAGGAATGTTTGATAAAAGTTCAACTAAAAACATCATTTTACAAGAAAATGTTTAAAAGTATTTCAATCAAGGTCCAATTTGCTTTTAGAGAAAAAAACAAGATAGAACTAACCTATAATTATAAATGAAAGGATCCTCAATCTAAGAAATTGATTTGGAAAGCATAAATTGATCAACATGTAATAAAACAAATAGCAGTATTTCAATATTCATTATTGGAAACATATTAGAACGTCTGACATTAAAAATGACATAAATTTTACATTTATTACAGCTAAAATGATTTTAATTATTCCTATGAAATAAGTTAGAACTCTTTATAGTAATTTATCAGAAGATCATCATCGATGCTCTTCTTAAAATAATTGAACAACGAGAAAAGAAACTTTTTACTCTGCACATGTATGAACCTCCAAAATCCAGAGAGATAATAATTTTCCTTTCTTTTAAAAACTACATTATATTCTATCACATAATAATTAGTACTGAATGGAAACTGTTCAGTGATATCTCGTCATTGAAAACAAATGCAGACTACGTAGGGGAAGGAACAAGTAAAATTGTGAATAATTTGACACTGGAATTGGCCATAGAAGAAGAACTAAGCCTGGAACCGAATAAAAGGAGTCAAAGTAATCAGAAAATACAAGTCAGGTAAAAAAGGCCTAGAAAAAGAATTTCAAATTTTTGAGGCCACTTGGAAGAGAACTGATATTTAGGATCTTTGCTTTGTGAACCATCACTAACCAAAAACCTACTTCTACGAGATATTAAAGGATTTTTTTCACTATCTGGGAATTTTTTAGCGAAATTTCGTAACAGACTTTCAAATAAATTTATCAATGTTCTAATCTTCCTAAATATTTATTTGAAATAAATAAAAATTCACTAAGAAATAAATGCCAAAAGATTCAAATTTATCCATTAGTTTATACTAAAATAAAGGTTTTTAATAAATTCAAACTACATTATGATTTTTTTAAATTACAATACATTGTAAGATAATTATATAAATGGTATTATTTTTTAAATTCAATATTTCTATTGTTTCGGTTTAAATTTTACCATGGTAATCATATACCAAAACTTCATAAATGTTTTGAAAAAATTCCTGTCAACTGAAAAAAAAATCAGAATCCCAAAGAGGCACGTGTACTATCTAATTTGGAAAAATGTGGATGGCTTCGATTTATAACCTAATATTGAGACTAAAGTAAATAATTGAATCCCACATGAGGGTCACAGTAAGAATGTCTGTTTGTACGCAACGCTTGGCCAAAGATGACCTTCGCCAAGATTTACTGGGAGAGTGGAAAATAATTTGTATATCTGTGTGCTTGCGTTCATAGGAGTTCTCAGGATTGATCCCTATTTAAAATGATGGTTTTTCTTTACTGATATATAAATTTATAAATTTATTTGCCAAACATCTCATTTTCTGCAAACTATAAATATATATTTTCACATTGGCCTATGAAAAGGGCTCTTTTTTACATGTTTTTAAAGTTTGCTTGAACATGTAATAATCTTAGCTAAGTTTAGGTGTAAAAATTATAAACATACCTCTCATATTAAAAACATTTCTCAGCTGAAGTGTATCTAACCCAATTTCGGAATGGTGATCTATATGTTCATTTCAAATACGGAATAAATTCAATGATCCTTAGATTAATATGACGGTGATTTATTTGCTGAGCCAGAAAACTAGAATTTTTGTTTTTCTATTTGATTCATTAGTTCGTTCAAAATGAAGGCAATTTACAACTAAGAGGATGTAAAATTTAAGGAAATGCACTTTTGTTAACGTGGATATGTAATGGAGAAACTACAGTTTTAAATCCCATTTAACCCGCCTCTGTGGCGTAGTTGGCTAACGCGCTTGTCGTGTTGAGCTGCTTGACTGCTGAGGACGGGGAGATCGAGGTTCGAATCTCGGTCGGGTGAACTGGGGGTGGTTTTTCCTAAATGGTTTTCCACTCTCCATCCACGCAAATGCGGGTTCACTTCCTATAATTCAACCTTCCCAATTCCTAATCCATTAGCGTAATTAGTACTTAAAGCGTATAACCCGAACGGGTAGTAAGACGTGGTGCTAAATATTATATTATATAAATCCCATTTAGAATTTCTTCCAGTACACTGGACATAGATTCAGCACCACTAATTCCAACTCTAGCAAGCCCAATACCCTAGGATTGTGCTGTCATCTTTAAAAAAAATTCCTACACACTTATAAGTGTGCGTTATCTTAAAATTAAGTAATGCATATCTTTTCTCGAACTCATTTTAAATACTCATCTCAGTTTATAAAAACAATTGGAGTTATTTCCATTTTAGTCCGTGAGGGTGTCCGTGTTTGTTTTGTCTCGAGTAAATAAAATGAACTACCTACCCCAGGTATACAACTCCCAGTCTAACATAAACAAACGTTGATACTTAAAACGTTCTGCTCTTCCCCCTCTTACGTGCCTCCCTTAAACCACCTTACTATGTCAACCTCACTCTTGCTCCTTTTACTTGTCATGCATTTTGTAGCCTCACTCTCTCTTTTTCCCATTTCGTATGATGTGTGGCCGGTGGGAGTCAACTTGCAGCAACAATAACCCTTGGTACCCTATGCTTGGGCTGACTAGTGGTTTCAAATATGCATCGCTGGTCATAACCGCGCACGACGTTAATACAAATTAGAAATGTTATTAGGTTCTCTGAGCCTAAATGAATAGGTAAAGGTGACCTAGGTGCACGCATATAGAACTAGACCTTTTCTGGATGTTTGTTTTGCTTCAATGCAAGAACAGAGCATGTGTTAAACTAATGCATGGTCCCAGAAACTAACGTGTCTGGCTGGAATGGGAGGATTGGTGAGGGTGGAAGGGGGTCTAATGTAATAAGGCGAACAATCTGAATAATTAAGTGCATCTAACCCTCATGGCCGATAAAAGTGACTCACTTTTCTCGGTTCAGTATAATCAAGCCGGATGTTAATATAAAATTGTTATAGTTTACAAACTTTGTCAAACGGCCATGGTACAGAGATCTTTTATTTTTACTCGTACCACTAGGACTATTTGAATAGTTTTTTTATAACTGATTAATGGCAGGGATTTACTAGATGATAAAATAAAGCTATATTTGGGAAAGTAAGAATGGGATACTTTTAATAGATTTGTTTACAGTGGGAAAAGTATTTAAAAACCATATTGTTATTTTTTACTATATTTTACTTTTTTAACCATGTCTTACTACCCAGCAAAGATATACGCATTTAATTACATATATGGGGATGGGATAATAGCTAGTTAATAAAAATGAAATGTCCCAGCCTTTAAATGGCAGGTGATGGGAGTAGTTAAGTAAGAAAAATAATCCTGAGTACCCACAGCAGGAACTAAAACTCAGACCTGCCCCTCACCGTCAACCATGAACAAATGACTTAGGCGTTTGGACATCGTACCCACTTATTCATATAACTATTTTAGCTTTCCCAAAGATAACATTTTTGACTAACAAAATCACCATGGATCAAGAAGATCCGTCATGATTTTAAAGTCATTGTACCCCGATATAAAAATTGGGGCCTAACAATTATGTTTTATACTGACCAACTGTAATAATATGTATTTACCTAGAGTTGCAACTGAAAGGTTTCGATCCGTTTCGATCCAACATTATATATATATATAATATGTGTGTTCAAAAAAATGCGATGACTGCAATTCGATGATAATAATAATAATTATTATTGCTTTAACTATGCAAAAACTGTAAATATGAAAATATTTCTAATTTACAGAAATTATACACTCCATTTTATCAGAATATTCTTTAAATTATCAACTACAAAGTGCAGCATCTAAGACTGGGATCAGGCGTTCAAACTTTACAAAAATAGTAGAAATAACCAGTTACTTCTTGTAGCAATAGAAAATTTAAATTTTGTAAATAAGACTAAGAAATTCTAAAAATTAGCTAACACCAACACAAAATATTAACAAAAAGGGAATGAGTTAGCTAAGTGATTACATGATTAAAAAATGTATAACAAAACTAGCAGCTATCTAGTGGAGTCAGACCGATAGTAAAAATAAATATATTCTGACATGGTGAACCGTGTTCTACATTTACACAATTTTTTTCTTCTGTAACATTTAATGTTATTTAGATAATGCTTTTTGGATAAATATTATGATCTTATTTTCACATCATGTTTCTGTTACTATGTAAATTATTCCGTTTTACATATATAATGTTAATGTCTCCATTTTCAGGTAGAGGAGCGAGAAAATCTGTGGTACCATTTATTATCTTATAATATATTATATAACGAACTAGCAGTTTGACTGGTTCTTCTCACGGTTAAGCCGCATCAAACTATATTAAATTAGGATGTTCAACACCAAGCTACCAACTTTTTTTATAGTTCTTCCTCGTAAAATCCTTAATTATCCAATTGGATCACCTTTAAGATAATCTTTGTTTTTATTATTATTTTTTATTTATTTATTTTTTAGATAGAGAGAGAGAGAGACCCCTTCCTTCCTCCCACCTTTTACCCATTTCCAAGAACTATATTTTCAAATGAAAATGTTCATACTTCTATGGTTGTTTAGGTGTGTCCCTTTAGATTTATATAAATATTTCCATTTTATATCATACCGAGAAGTATTTCTGTCTTTTAGTTCTGGAAATTTTGGAGTACCCCTTCCCACTTTCTGATCCTTAATTTTTAAATTTAAGAATTCCTGTACGTTTATTGTACCACACTGAGTAGTAGTGAATTCTTTTAGTTTTGTAAATTTCGAGACTCCTCATTTCACCAGCCTCAATTTAGAAATATATTTTTTTAAATATTATTTTGTTATTTATATTGCTTGTTTAACAATGAGATAACTAGCTTCCGACTTTTCTGACAACATCGAGATTCATCAGATTTTGTTGTGTGTTGGAAAGGAATATTTCTTGATTCATATTGATCTCTCCATATTCCTTGATAATTATTAATTTCTACTGCTCCTAAAAGGTTCTTTTCGCCGTGCATGTGTTCGTCCACCCACCCCCCTTGTCCCTTCTAACGTCCAGGGTAGTATTTTAAAAACTAAAATGCTCATACAGATATGTTTATTTGGAGTAGCTCTTAGATATGATTGCAAAATTTTAATTCTATATCACAAAGAAAAGTAGTTTAAAACATTATTTCGGGAAATTTTAAGCTACATCCATTCTCATTTTTTCAACTCCTACTTAAAAAATTCAAGTTTTAGGACAACTTTTGCTCAATTTTGCTATCCTAAGATGTACCTCTACCTGCTTCAAAAATTTAAATTTTCTGTCCAATATAAATTGTTTATTTCTTTATTGACCCCCTTCCCCTATTTGCCAGCATTCCATTTTAAATTAGGAATAGTCTCTTTCCTTTACAATTGAATTTAAGTTTTCTACCACACTAAGAAATAGTTGTGTCAATCAGTTTTGGAAATTTTAAACCTATTCTTCCAACTTCCTATTTTACTAATAACCACTAAGAAATTTGAGATCTTAAGAATTATTTGGTATTTAGGGTTTCACTTCTAGCTGAAAGCCAAATTTAAATGTTTTATAATACCTTAAAGTTTGTTTTTCTCTCTAGCTAAACCCCCATGGAGAAATAAATAAGTACGTGAATAAAATTTAGTCCAACTTTATTACATTTTTGTCGTGACATACAGATAGTAAATACATCATTATATAAGTCATAAATACAAAGCGGTATCATATAACGTAGACAATGACAAAAATGTTCTATATGAGTTGACGATTCTCAACATCCTCCTCAAGATGGTCAATCTCCAACGGGACAACAAACTGGACCGGAAGACTGCTTATGAGACCATCAGAAATGCAGAGGCCTATTGTTTTAATCTTATTGTCCCTCCCAGGTATGAAGTCCCCAATGCTTAACTTCTTACACATATGTTTTGAACAATGGTCTTCATACAGAAGAACGATATCTCAAGGTTGGAATTCTATTGCTATTACACGTGGATGCTGAACAGCATGGAAACTCCTTAGATCCCATATGTAATCTGTCATCCATCACTTCCAGGATTTATCGGATTGTTTTTGTCTCAGCCTAAATTATTTGATCAGTTTACTTCTCTATTGTATAAAGTTTTTAATACAGCAAATAACTAAAAGTGAATTATGGTATCTGCAGATTGAAGGGTTGATAAAGAATGTGTATAATAAATAAGAGTGGAAAATATTTATATATGTATTGGAGGGCGAGTGTTACCTAAAAGTGTTATCAATAAACAACCTGCAAATATATTAGCAGTTAATCGAATACCTAATTTTCCTGTTAGTGGGATCTTTTAGCCATGGTATTAATGTTAGTTTTTCTCTAATTTAGAAATGTGCTGGTGTCAAAGACTTAATATCTTTCCCACCTTGTGAAATTGATCTGGATCTAATTGTGGCTTCTACGTTCACTAAGACTGTATTAAGTCCTTTCTCATTCATTTGGGCTGTCCCCAGTACCTCCCGTAGATAACGTTTAGTAGTGTCAATTATTCTGTCCCACCAACCTCCACACCAAGCCAACTGTGGTACAATAAACTTCCAGGTAATGCAGTGTTTAGTGACGTATTATTGAGTGTTGGAGGAGGTGAAGATCTGCGTAGTTAAATCAATTCCTTACATTCTGATTGGATAGTTTGGACGTTGTCTCTGTCTATTGTGCCGGGCAAACCCTGTATACCCTCAGATTTCTCAAGTGTGATTATAAATATGTCCATGGACATGTCCGTACACAATCCCAAATGTACAGATCATGTAGTAGAACACGTAAACTGTACGCTGTAAGAACATTGGAGGAATTTCCCCACATTGACATAAAGAGAGGCAGCAAAGTCACTGAAACTACAAATTGGTTCAAGAGTTTTACTCTGCCAGTAGGTTAAGGGGCCTCTTTTTCCTGACCTCGGGGGTTACTCGCTATTTTACATGCTAAACACTTACGTAAAACCTTCTTGATAATTTGATAGGGTTGAGTTATCCAAAATTCAAAGCGAGGTTTGGAGAGTACAATGCCAGCTCATAAGTGATGAAGTCATATGTGGATCTGTAGAATTAGTAGCTACGTAAAGTGGCGATATCTGTTGAGGTGAAGTGAGTGCTGTTGATCCCTAAGGAGTTTGAAAAACTGTAGACAACCTCCAAATCAGATAAGGTCATCGTGAATAAAGGTACTAGAGCGTAAAATATTTGACTTAGATTATAGTTGTTTATGGTTCTGTAATGCTTCCATTTCTGCAGGAAAAGATTCCCCCTTAATTACCTGGGTTAAGTGAGTGCGTTTAGCATGGAGCTCTTACGCTGTCAGTTCTCCATTAAAGTTGTATCTTCTTTGTACTTTCTTCGTGAAGCGAAAGATCCAGGCTATGATGTGAAAGAGTTTTGAGTATGAGATTCATCTTGGACAATTGATTAGGCTTGTTGGAGTGCCGATTTTAAGAGCTTGATGTGGATTCTTAAGTTCATCTGGTAGTAGTTCGTTTGGTATGGATGCATTGTGTGGCAGTTGCCTTAGTGCTGAGAAAACCAGGCAGGGCCATACCACCATAAATACAGTGACCCCTTTAGATCTCCTAGAACTATCCATGAAAGATTATTGGCTTGATTTTACTCTCCTGGGAAATGCCTCTATGGAGTCGGTGTCATGTACATCTACTACGCGACTGCTAACAAAATTCTTTCAACTATTGGGGTAATTGTGGATCCACCCCACTTTAACATTAGCATTACTTGATAAGGTTGCCTTAGTTATGTTGAGGTTTGTCTTTTGATAAAAAAAATGCTAAGTAATCGTGACCCCAACAATGCTACAAGAAATTAAAGTCGAAGAAGGGCTACCTTCTTGATGGGCGCAAGTATTTTTTTTACTTTATTTCAGGTGGACATTGACACCACTGTATCATGGGGCTTGGTGATATAGTACAAACCCCTATTCATTTTCTAATACGTTTTCAAAAGACGTAGACGTGTGAACTGTTTAGTCCTGACAATCCTATCCTACGCTAAATTGGCATAGATGAAATATGATGAAGAGTCAATGTCAAGTTGCACCAGCATACTCCAATTTCTTTTGGTAGAGTTTCATCCCAATATATTCTTCTACACAAGGTATCTTGAAAATAAGTTTTCTTATGATGAACAATAGTTAAAATAGGCCGTGTGGGTCGTAGAATCTGGCATATGGTTGTGTAAGTTGCCTTTCAATAGCAGGATCTTCCCGTAGCCTTTTTGTGATGTCACGAAGATCAATGAAGAAATGATCTTATTATTTATTACAGTTAATTCCTAGAACTGAAATATCTTTCTTTTAATCTATATGCCTTTATGATTATATATATCCACTGGACGTAAAAATTATTTTGCCCACTTTGACAAAGGAAATCGTATTTGTTGCTGTAGAACAATCATTTCATCGTAAATCTTGACGATATCTTCGTCATCTTCACCACTGGCTGCAATGTTCTCCATGAATGTGCTCTTTTCTAAATCTGTTAAAGACTTGAGGAATGCTATGCTGTGCATGTTTACAGTTCCTGTAATAATGCTTGACAGGAAGAAGGTGCTTAAAAAGAATCCGAAAGGGAATCTAGTTTAGCAGTAGGTAATGATTTAATCTTTAGAGCTATAGTTTCTATCGTTATTCTGGATGACGGCATACCATAATAATCCTAGCATATACGTGTCCCTCCTATTCAAACTCAACTATAGGAATGGCTGCTTAACGTCAACGACAATTACCTGTTGTAATCGTAAACGTAGAAGTTCTGCAAATACTTAAAGCAGTAAATTTGGTCAAATCTCTAATGAAACATTTAGTAACGATGCACCTCGTTCATGGGAGGATGTGTAGAAAATAATTCACCATTTGGTAAACCAATGCCTTTCCTTCTTCACTGCATGGTGTGGCAGGTAAAATACATGCCTTGATGCTTCCTCAAGCAGAAAAACTTCAACCTGATCCTTCACGATATATTCAAGCATCTGGTGGTAGTATATGGTCTTCAAGTTCTCACCTCTCTGCAATCATAAATTCACTGATTTAAACGTTATTACACATTACTGAGGTTGTGAATTAAGTTATACCAAGTTGAATTATCCTTTCTGGTTAGGGACACTTTGTCTTTGGTCTATGATACGAAATTCAGCGTGAAATTCCTTTAGGTTTGGGGCACCCTTTAGTAGTCAGATTTCGTGTTTATTTATCAGTGCTACCCAACTTTTCTAAGTAAAAGTATCGTACTTTGTGTTCATCTGACATTGGATGTGTGTTTCCAGGGAGATTTTAGTAACTGCTACCTGGTTTACTATAACACCAGATTTATTTCAACTGGGGATCCAACCAAATATTGATTGGAGTAAAACTAATGCGGTTTATATGAATATTAAATTGATGTTCATAACTATTTTTCAATAGTGGTGTCTTCCAATAAGAATTTCAAATGTAAGATCCAGTGACTCACCCTTCGTATTGGCCAGCTGAAATTTCTATGTACGTGATTGAATCTCGACGTTGTGGGGTACTGTGAATAAACACGTGTGATCTCGAAAGTAGTGGTTGAGGTTGTGGCTCTTGGCCAAGTTCCATTAATATTGAAACGAACACATCTTCGCCAACTTGAAGAGTCTCAAGCGTATACAAAACCGGGAGCAGTCACGTCTCTTTAACTAATGGCACTTAATTTCAATAGTTCCACTAGGTACTTTGCTATGAATCTGTATTGACTTCCTCTATCTTAAACACATGGTGCGTGTTTGCACAGTCCTTGTTGGTACTGTGATACAAATTCATGAAATTTTAGTTAATTTAACTTTGGTGATTTTATCTTGCTAACAGATGCTGAATGTCTGTATCTCACTACTAATAAACTTAAGGTGAAGTTTTTTGCATTCAGAACAAAATGCCTTATCGTCTTAGTGGAGTTTTTCACAATGTGACCTCGATTAAAACGGTTAGTTATCTTTATTTTCTGTATTTGGTTTTCCATCTCCTCGATTGTCTTGCATTCTTGCACTTAGTAGCCTTTACATTCTCAAAATACTTAGAATGGGTTGCGTGGTAGCTTCTTTTCTTTCTTTTAAGCTTATAGTTAGCGTGAATCGTGGTTACTGTAGGCTTAAAGCTATGGGGTTGCATCGTGTATCCTCTTACTATGTGCCTGATACGTAATCTTTCTGTTTCTTCATTTAAAAATTCCATGAGTTTCAGTAGGTCTCCTTCCGAAAGCCTTTCTCATCTTGTGTAAATAATACATAAGAGAAAATATTTCTGGGAAGGCACTAAGCAGCTTCCGTGATAAAACACGACCTAGTAAATTATATTATCCACTAGAGTTTGAAGTGCTAGAATTCGTCGCTTGCGCTCAATGTACATGGTGTTCAATTCCTCTGGAGTATAATTCTTCAAGTTTTGTATGCTCTCTATTTAGTCCAGATGAGCCAAATAATTTGGTTCTTGTCATTGTAGCATGGGTGTAGAATTATCTTTGTATCTTCATACGTGTCTGATGTCATGGCAATACCGTCCACTAAGTTATTTGTCTCGCCTTCTAGGCAGCTGCTCAGAAAATCATGCCTGTCTATGCGTAGTATCGATGAGTTCTTGTCAATGGAAGACTCAAATTTGACCCATTAGAATGACAAAATTTCTAAACTATCAAACATTTATCTAGTCTTGTGTTGGGAAGTCTCACTCTCTGCTTAGCCTTTACTGGAGCAAGATCAGCTATAGTAGATCGCGTAATGGAGTTGTCAGCCATTTATACAACTAGTTTATGTTTTATATGTTGTTTAAACCTTTGAATTTCACGTTTGGAAGCCTATTTATATGTAAGATTTAAACCAACCCACATCAGCCCCGTACTCTTGATCCGTGAGTAAGTCGTGAATCATGTCGTCTAAGCTAATTAGACTTTCCATGGTATCACAAAGGCTCATACTCGTAACTGGACTCGGAGTCCATAAATTCATTAAATGTATTCGCAAAGCGTGTAAAGTTAGAGCACTCTGTAGTAAGTTTTAGCATCACGTTCACTGATTCAAAGTACTGTCTCTATCATTCATATTGCTGATAATTCTGTATATCTAGGGTATCACAAATTTGTTCATAAATTATACTGTTACACTGTGTTCTAGGGTTACGGTCATCAAATAACACTATCCACTAGCCAAACACGCAATAGTTACATATTTTATACATTCGAAGTATTTTACCTTTCATTTACTTATCTTAGTAGATTAACTGCATATATAGTTCAAGTAGTTTAATTAGCAAACAATTACTAATCTTGGTGATTGCTTACTGCTTCGTTTGTGGGCTTCAATGTTACGTGTCCCTAGTACATCTTGATCGCTATAAGAATATACCCAATCCTGGAGTATTCCGGTATCTTATCGCAGCGGTCGGTTTCATACGCTAATTGTGTATATACTTCTTCTATTCCAGTATTTACCTAAGCCTTCCTAATACATCCTGTTTTAGGCACCAATTATGTGGAGAAAGAAACAAGTGCGTAAGTAAAAGCTAGTCCATTATATTACATTATGGTTATGACATAGAGCTTGTAAATACATCATGACACAGACCATAAATACAAACAGTTTCATACAACGTAGAAAATTACAAAGAGTTTATAAATTAGATGGATATTCTCAACAGCCCCTCCCTTATTTCCTGGAGTCCCATTTAATAATTTAAAAATTTCAGACTATCATGATTATTTAGAGTGGTTTACTTAACTTCCTCTTGAATTTAAATTTTCTTCCACATAGATAAGTAGTTATTTCTATTAGTTTTGGAAATTTGTAGCCCCTCAACCTTTTTTCTCTAACTCACTCCAAGAAATTTAAAATTTCAAAGTATATTTGGCTATCTATATTTGTCTTTCTACCTGTCTGCCAAATTCTAACGCTCTGCCTCACCCAAAAAAGTATTTTTTTAGTTAAAGACCCACTACCATTTTTCGGAGACCCATTTTGAAATTTTCCTGTTCTATTATTATTCGCACTGCGTCTTACTACCCGTTCGGATTACACGCACTTACGCTAATGTGTAATGATAGGGTGAGTGTGAGATAAAATGGAGGACCAACAGCTTAACGCGGGATCCGAACCACGGAGGAGGCCTGGAATTCCTCATATTCACATGCTGTGATTAATACACGTCTTGTCAGAGGTGATGGAAGAGTTTGGCAATTAGTTAAATCTGTGCCGGGACCAAGGATTGAACCGAGGATTGAACCGAGGATTGAACCCCAGACCTTTCCTGTTCTAGATTATTCTGGTTTTATATAAGGAAATCAAGCTATTTTACTTCCAAATTTCAATTTTCAAGTTCTCTCGCAGTGACTAATCTTTTCTTGAACACACAAACACTTTATGCTTTTTATGTATATAGATAGTGAGAATTGGATTTGTGGTCGATATATTTCCTCTTTACATGTTTACAATCTGTGTGGATTGTAAAAATGCTTTAAGCGACATTTTTATATCCCATAAACAAAATTAATCCAAACAAGTGCAATCATGTAGTGCATTAATATAAATGTATCATACAACACAAAAAGTAATTGAGTAACTGATATTAAAATCTGTATAGTAGTTTAGTTTATAATATTAGCCATACTTCACGATGGATGGATACTCAAGTAAATTAAGGGGAGATTAGTAGTCCACGTTTAATTGGACGTTAATAGCGGCTATAATCTAGGTATGTTAGTTCACTTAACATACTATAGGTGATATTTCTCCACCTGTTCAAGCTATACACATACATAGTAATTATTCTAGGGGATAGGGATGAGGGACATAGCCTTTTAGAGTTAACATATCCACATTTGCTGGAAGTAGAGTGAGAAAATATTTGGGAAATAACATCCTGAGTAGACCTGAACGAGATTTGAGCCCTGAACTCCCCGTCATCAGCGAGCCAGTTAAACATGAGAGTTACACACTAGACAAATTGGGAAATGTAGCGAGTGATAGTGATGAAACAACTTTAGGAAGATATTTATCCTAATTGTTTAGTAATAATCCATGTACTTTTGCAAACCACCCAGGGTGAGATTAAACGCATAATACCCAACTCTGTAAGAAGTATTGTGCGCGTGCGTGTACAGCTGGACAATAGTACTCCAGTTTCCGTTTAAAAGGAGGTGGGCAGCAAACAGAGCAGCCAACAACACACGTACTGGAAGAACAGGCTAGCCACTTTGACCGACAGACCAAAAACTTTATATACAATGGAACACTTCTGGCTAACACCAAACAAATGAAAGAGAAAGGAAAATTAATGTTGGCTAAATGTAAAAAGGGCTATGTTCAATAATATCTAACAAATACTAAATTAAAACAAACTTACCAATAATTTAGTTTTTATGTTCACAATGTCTATCTAGAATTGTTAATTTGAGACGATAAATAAAATAAACATTTTGTATATTATGAAGAAATTTATTTATTTATTTGTGTAAGCATTAAGTAATATGCTTTTGCTCTTTCGTTGGCTTTTGGAGTTATCTGCTTTATCCTGGGTATCTTATCCCCTTCTCACACTAAAATATCCATCCCATTTCTGAAACCCCCATTACGACCACATCATCACACTAACAATAATACACTCATAATATGACCCACCCCTTATGTTTCAGTAAATAAGCCTTGAGCAAATTTCAAAGGCTTTTATTTGTCACTCAACATCTCTGTTATAAGAACAATACGAAGCCTTTCAACGTTAGCTGTTAGAGGATTGAAATTGTGCAGTACGAAATGGCCGCTAACAGTTTGGAATACATTATAATACGCCCGCATCACTTCTAGTCATATTGCGCTTAGAGCTAGTGTGGAATCGGTAACTCTCTTCATTTTTGAAATAACAATTTAAATTATTCTAATACAATGGCTAGGTGGAGTGATTGGGAGATAGGGGTAGGGGACTTTTGTTGCTATTGCTTAGGCCAAGTCAGAGATATAGACTGGTGAATGCTCACAGTTTATCATTTAAAGAAAATTTATTTTTAATTTGAAAGGTAGACTATTAAATTCATCGGGTGGAATAAAAATAATTTTTAAGTGAAAACGTATGCAATTAATAAATACAATACTGTTTTTAACTATGATAAGTGTGATTGAATTTGTATTCTCTAGAAAATCCATAATGTTTGTTTTTGTTTCTATACATTTAACAAACACAATAATTTCACACTAAAATAATTTGTAGTCCTAACGTAGTATGGAACAAGACGTGAGTAGGGATAATAATTTCTGCGTTTTTTATTTTAAAGACTTTTGTTGCCAAATAAAATAAATTATTACCCTTGAAGAAAGGCTTAGTTTATTTAGTCTCATGCCCATAGTAATCTCAACAGTTGGAGACTAGATATTTGTCATTAACATAATAGTATTTTATGAGAAACTTTATAACCAAAGATAAAATGTCCCACAATGCTGATAACAATCTAAACTAAATATATAATGGAGCATAATTTTATTTTATATGGGCAAAAATAGTTTTGTTATAATAACCACAAAAATACTTACCTTAGCTAACTCGCTTCCATGCCTTCTTAGATGTTAATTGTTCATTTTATAAAGTTATTTTAAATATAGTTCATGTAAGTACTGAACGATTTAGCACGGTATTAAAAGCTTGATAAAAGTTATATTTTTAAAATTTACAATAGATTTTAAACACAACAAAGTGTTGTTAAAAAAACTTATGATTTTTTTCAAGCACCGTGTCTTACTACTCATTCGGGTTATACTCTCTGAAGGCTTAGCTTAGAAATAAATGTAATAATGAAAACGCAAAGCTTTGATTTTGAATACAAATTATATAGGTTTTACCTGTTTTTAAATTTTAAATGTCTATCTTAGTTTTTTATTTTTCATGCCAGAGCTATTACAGCTATAATGTACATTAATGTGACAAGTTGAAAATCGGATTCTATTCCTTTTATTTCAATAACAATTTTTAACATCCTGTTAATAGATAAATATTGGTATTTTTTTACTACTTAATCTTTTCAATCTTTTTACTTTTACAAATAAGTCATTGTTTCACGTAAACCAATAAAATAAATAAGACACGTCATATTAAATACTCTCCTCTTTTGTATGTGTTAGTTTGCTGAAAAAGATAAATTGGGGCCGTAAGTACACTGTGTCACAGGTTTCAAAAATGATAAGTCTAAAATCTATTCTTCTACCTGGAGCGTACATTTGATCTACTAGAAACCCTGATCCTGGACTTAATTCCACTCCACTGCTGTGACTTCAAAAGCACCTTTAGCCAGCTCCTGTATAGACTGTAAAGTGGACACTATTGCCTAACGTTGACAACTTAAATTGTGTGTCGCGTGTTTTTTTTAACAACTTGTCTTCTCAGGGTTATCACTAACAATTTTATACAAAGCTCAGTTAATTTTTCCATGTTTTTAAAAATAAATTCTCATTTTTTAAGACTCTGTACAGATTAGTTATTGATGAATTAGATTTTATTTTTCATTAAATTAACTTTCGTGAAATCATGTCATTGGTGTTTAAAACAATATTATTTAAGCTTCTTGTTGGGTTTATTTTTGCAGTTTCTAGGCAAACCAATATCTACGGTATGAAAAAGGAAGGGAGAAGATTATACGTGTATTTCAATCAGCCTGTTTATTTCTACAGTTCTGTAGCTTGGGAGTTTAAAATAATCCAGTAGTTTAAATATATCTTTGAAACTCCCGGTGTTTTCCCACTTTTTTCCAGACACACTAAAAAATCTCTGTTTTTTCACGCTTCTCTCAATTTTCCATCGTGTACAGTGTTGAGGGTTGCCACACACCAGGAAAACCGGGTAGAAACAAGGGATTTTTTGTGTCAGGCAAAAACCAAGTAAATACTGGGAGTTGCAGAAACATTATTTTTAAAATACGGGAATATTTGTTAATTTGGGAGATTTAAATGCAATCAATGTGCTTGGAAGAAAAAGTGAACTGAAAAATTGAGTCACGCTGATTCGAACATATGTCTTATTTCACATCCAATAATATTGTATAATATAATAACTGCATAAATATCCATTGAATATTTCTTTCAAAGTCAAAATCATCATCATATTCTAAACACCAATGACATGACCTGACACTAGTCAATTTTATAACTCATGAAATTTCATTGCATTTTCTACTCTAAAAGTGTCTGATATATTGAGAATTCCTTTTGAAAACCTATAAGACACAGGAAATTGATTATTTAAATAATAGCGTCAACCCTGGATTTATAAAAGTAATTATACTGTCAAATAACGTGTGTAAACATTCAAGGTACCCAATGCGAATCTCTTCATATTAACCCCTCTGAATCATTTGTGCTGGTTTGTAAACATTTATTAGAAGAGTTTAAATTGTAATATGTAGGTACTCCTCGGGAAATTTCAGACAAATGATCTTTAATCTGGCTTAGAATATTTATCAACAACTAGGTCTCTCGAAAAGTTTAAATTCTTTTTCTTTCAACCTCTTAGGGGAAATGTTTGTACAGCAATGATCTATCTCTATCATTTTAGACTCAATATTCAATATTTAGATTTTTTATTAGTCTAAATTTATAAATGAGGAATTTAATAGAAATTCGATAACCATAAGATGCGCAACCCCTAATACAGTGTCGAAATTTTTAACCGGAAGTCGAAATGATAATAATAAATATTGACTCTTGCGGACCCGATATCGATCTTTTATTTAATTTCTGTCTAAATTTACTAGGAAGGACTTTCATTCTTTAAAACGAAAATCATAAAGTTTAAATCCGTAAGTGAAAACATGTTTAACGAAGTATAACGCAATTTGTTCTCGGGTTTGCTGGTGTATATTATTTCGTTTCACATATATTTCGAGTTTTGATTAAATATCTCCACTTTTAATCAATTGAGTGAGAAAGTCCATTCTGATTTCCATACTATTTATTTTATATATCAATATTTGAAGCTATTTTAACCTATATTTTTTATAATAATTTTGTAACAAGGACTTTTTATTTTATTAAATTTAATCGATATTAATGGTCCTCATTTTGAAGATTAATTTAAGTAATTTTATAAATAATTTTGCATTTAAGGTAGTAAGGAATAACAAAATGTAATAAAAAGCTCTTAGATAAAAATTGTTATAAGAAGATACAAGCTAAAATATAATCCAAAATTGATGTAAAATTGAAAAAGGTTTTAAAAAAGGTTTTTTTTAGAATAAAATGACTTTAAATAAATGGTATGGAGCTCCGCACGGACTTTCTCGCTCTATTGTTTAAAAATATTGATATTTACTCAAAACTCGAAATATGTGTGAATATAAATAATATACACTAGCAAACCCAATATTAAATTGCACTATCCTTACGTAAAAGATCTTTTGAGTCACGGTTTTAGATTTTATAATTTTATTTTTAAAGAACTAATGTCCTCATTTGTACGTTTGGACCGATAAAAAAGATCACAATTGGGTCCACAAGGGTCAACACTTCGTATTAAAATTTCAATTTCCATTTAAAATTTTCTACATTCTTTTAGGTGTTGCACATCTTTATGTCATCGCTTTGCTACTAAATTCCTCATTTAAAAATGTCGACCAAAAAGTGTAAATATTGACTATTAAGTATAAAATTGAGATATATCATTGTTGTGCAAACATTTCTCCTAAGAGGTTTAAGAAAAAACTACATCAACTTTTTAAAGACATACTTATATTTAATTACTCTATGGCATTGAAGAACTATTTTGTTTAAACCTAAGTATTATATATTTACAGATAAAGCTCACAAAATTGTATTAATATATTTGCCAATATCTCAGAAACTGTTGGTTTTATAAAAATATATTTCACTTAAAAGCTTTTTACTTTTAATAGTACTACAATTTTGCAAAGAAAAGTTATTTAGTATCTAAAATAGTTGCGGAGATACGGAGGTTTCTGCTTCTTTAAAGTATCCTAAATGTTATTTTCATGGGAAAATGAAAATATCCAGTTTATAATCTTAATCAACGCCTAAATACGAATTTTAATCCAAATCGTAGGAGCCGTTTTTGATAAAATCTATTTTTATATTTTCATTCTTTATTAAACTACTCTTAATTTTAAGTTTAAACAGACACACAGACGGACAGCATTGCAAAGATCACTTTTTAAGGATTGGGAGGTCATGAGACGTTAAATCCACCAACATATCAGGTTAGATTTTTATCGGTCACAATATTTTACATTTCGTATTTGAAAAGTTTAAAAATATATTTACTAGTGTATAGCTTTAAATTATTGGTTTTATAAAACTATGCTTCAAATAAAATATTTTTATTAATTATAGACCTATATATTTGTAATGATAAGTAATTTCATATCTCAAATAGGTTAGGAGATGATATAAAAAGAAAAGATAATCTACGAACCAGACCGGAGCCCTTAAACTCATCTTGCCGAAATATCGAGAGTAGCCACTTTGTTTGGAGTATCCACAAATGTTTCTAATTGAAATTTAATCAGAATCATTAGAGCCGATTTTGAGAAAAACGATTTTTTTTATCTTTTTGTCCTTTAGTAAACTACTCCTAATTTTAGGGTTTGATATTTAATTCCAAAAATCCCTCGGAGCAACCTTATGAAAATATTAGATACCAAGTTCTATCCTGATTGGTAAAATAGTTTAGGCTCTAGTTGGAGGTACAGACAGACAGAAATTCAAAAAACACTTTTTCATATTTGGGGGGGGGGG
>CABFOV010000672.1:132117-168537 GCA_902141375.1 Timema poppense
TATTTCTTTATATATATATATATATATATATATATATATATATATATATATAAGTATATATATATCTGTATATAAATATATGTAAAGATATATACATATATTTGTATATTTATGTATGTGTGTAGGTGAAGTTAGCAGTAAACTATTGGAAACTAAAATGTTTTTTTATTGGTCAGTGTTAACTTTTTAGGGTGGTTATTCAAAAACAAATCAATATATTACTTTTAATTTGTCCATGTGGATTTAAAAACTGGTTTATGGTTTGTTAGGTAAGGTAAACGAGCATTATGAAATCGCCCAAACTATTCAAGATCCAGATAAATATGAAACTTCAACATTAGTTTAGTGTTAATATCATTGGTGTTATCCTAATTTCGTGGGCTGTAATATAGCTCTTGATTATAACACCATCCAAGATAGACATATATTTACACAAGCTGTTATGTATTATTTAGTTAAAACTTAGCAGATATGCACCTGCATTAACGTAAAAAGAGGATTGGAAACTGTTTTAGGGAAAAAAGCTTGAGTGAATCCTGATGAGATGTGACTCATTCAATAAAACCAGACAAGACGACAATGACACATTGCCGTTGCCAATAGATATATTTCTGTAAATAATGAATAGGGTGATGAATTTGTTCAGATGAATCACAACGTTGCTTTATGAACGTTTATGATATTTATTTAAAATGTAATGTTTATTTTATGTGAGTCATTTATTTAAATTAATATACTGTAAGCTTGACCCATAATTTTGCCAAAGTTGCCTAATGAAAAATTCTTATGAACATTTCGAAATCTACGATTTCCACAAAACTATCATAGTGTGACTTACAACTACTATTCGATATAGACTAAATACGATACAGATTTGAATACGTTTCTAAATCTATAAGTTTACTCAGTTTTCACGTACAAATACATGAAATACGTCGTTTAATAAAGCAATTTAAGATAATATATATATATATATATTACGAAAATATTTTATTCTTATTAAATCAAATATTTATTCTATCCCGTTTAATATTAAAGTGTTTGAAACATTCATTTTTTTGTAAATTTTAGGCTGGCCTTGACGTAATGATTGTCATGAAGTATTAATAGTTAAGTTTTAAATATATTATTTAATGGTGAACTTTATAAGGCGCTATCCGGTATTGACAAGTAACACAATAAAGTTAAACTCTTAATCTTATTATTAAATAATATAATTAACATTAAATATGATTTTTATATATATATATATATATATTCGTTTTCTAAAATACTAGTTTACAGCTTGATTAATACAATAACCTGCTTCGGTAGCTGCTTGGTCTAAGACATCGCCCTTGTGTCACGCAAGGGTCTTCAACCCTTTCATGTCCGAGGGCCAAATTTTCTGTCTCTCTCTGGCTCATGGGCTGCAATACTGTACAGATAATATTCGGGTTGAATAAATATTAAAATAATCGTATTAGTTTATTCTTATACACTTATACTCACACTAGGCCTCTCTCCAACTGGTGGAATTTTGGATTTAAAAATGTTACCGTTGGCCGGAAGTGGCCCGCGGGCTGCAGGCTGAGTACCTCTGGGTTATACTCTACTGCTGAAGAAAGGGAGATCCGGGTTCTAGTCTTGGTCGGGTGTACTGAAAGTGGTTGTCTCCAAAATTGTTTGTCACTAACCCACCACGCAAATATTGGTACAAATTCTTTAAATTCAACCTTCCTCGCCTATAGCACATTATCTTAATCTGTACATAAGTGTATCACATGAGCACGTATTAAGACGTGGTGCTAATATATATATATATAATATAGTTGACTATAATTACTAAACACATAGGCTTATTTGTCGGTCCAAACTGTAAATGTGTGTGAATATGTGTGAGAATAAAGCTTAAAATTATTTTATTATATATATATATAGATCAGAGATTTTATTCTTACTGCCAGTTGTAAGAGGCCACCCATAGCTTACATTGATTTTTATACAATGAGAGAAGAAAATTAATTATTTAGAGGAATATTCTATCATATAGTGAGTGTTTTGAGAGTTCATTTGTTAATGATACAAATGTTACATTAATTTCAAAAATTTAAGTAATCGTTCAGAAAGGTTCCTAACGATTGACGCTATAATAACTTACGAACTATGTTCCATACGGTTTTGGTCAAGGTATGTATTACACGTAACTCAAACCAAATAATATTTCAATCGTAGCATCGAATAAACGTATACAACCTCTATATCGTAAATCTAAATAAGTTTTTACAGTTTTAAAGAATGCCACACACAGGTTACACGGACTTCATAAATAATGTTGTTTATTGGTTTTTGTTTAGAGTGTAAGAATGTTGCAATGCTTCTATTCATTTGTATACATATGTATTTATTGTTTGTATTTGGCACAACAGGTGGTTTACAAATGACATTCCTTGTCAACATATTCATTTGTGCAAGGTGTGGGGTAATGTGACTATGTGAAACTGAATACCGACGTAGTTACAGTACAGCTGAGTTACATTATTTTAATAGTATTTGTGCTGTCAACCTGGAGGGACCAGAGTGACCTCATTTAGAGAGGCTCTAACAGTACACTAATTAGTTTCATTAACTGAAATGACACTAAAAAAGATGGATGAATAAGATATTGCGTAAACAAAATAGATATTAGGATATTTATCTTCGTCACGTATTACTACCCATCAGTGCCATCTACCAATCTACACAAGTGTGTTATAGAGCAATAAATTATAATTTAGAGGAAATGTACCCGCATCCCCGTGAAAGGAGAGTGGGAAACCATTTAAGAAACAAGCCTTGAACCCGAGTTCTTGTCTAGAGCCCTTACCTACCCATACCCAGTAAATCAAACTAGATTGCAACTTCTTGCCAGCAAGGATATTATTTGACATTTATTAAATGCTATTTTCTCAGGATCATATCACTTATATAATTAATAACACTTTTAGTTGAAATTGGCAATAGTATTTGAACTAGAATCCCCTTGACATGGCTCAGCCTTAAATCTTAACGGTATTTTCCTTAGCTCGACTTATGTTAGTGCTAACAGAGTTTATCTTATTTACTAGCTTATTCATTAACATTCTGCAATGTCGTATAGATATATTCTTTGTTAAAAATTGAGAATTAATAGCATAAATCTTATATCTAAAAACTATAATAATGTATCATTGATTTGATTCTTTTTTTTTCCGTAAAACCTTTTAAATATATTATACAAATATGAGACTATCTCTCTTAAAACATGAAAGACACTTAATGAATGAACTTGAAGTCACGTTATGGTTTGGTGGGATTAGCGACAAGATTGATTTTAAAAATAAAAGCCACTCGCTTCGGTGGCAGAATGGTCTAAGACACTACTCTCACAGTAGAATATACTATCCATGGCAGGAAGTTCGAGTTTTGAACCTCACTCAGATGTTGTACTAAGAGTGAATTATTAAAAATTATGTTCTACTCTTTTACACGCAATTGTGGGTACACTTTTTTAAATGTAACTTTACTAATCCCTAAAGTCATTAACGTAATTAGTACATGAGTGTTTAACCCAAACGTTGCTAAAAAAAACGCGGTGATAGAAGGAATTAAATACTCAATTTGATAAAAACTTGCTGTACTGGGTATAGTGACGCTGTTTTCTTAAAATGCACACTTCTCATCCTGTTAGCTTACGTTAAATATTAAATAGATAAAACTTATGAAATTTATAATCCTAGCGTTTTCGGATGTTTATTAAATTTAATGATTATTATTAATTTCTTGTTACTGGACTCAGAGGGAAGTCGTAAGCGGAAGTAGTTTCCCCACTTTCTGGCAAAGTAAAGATGAACATATAAGTTTAGTCCTAGGTTTGACTACCGGTCAATATCTTTATTAACTATTCCACCTCAGCAATTAGACATTAGGCCAGTTTGCACATTAGTTCAAATAAAACCACCCCAAATTTGAGATGATAAATTTGGGTATGTGGTAGTGAACTTAAAATTATAAGACTCAAAGTCACAACTCCTAATTTAAATTTCTTAACTTCACTAGCCCTAGATTTATAAGACCTAACTTCACTGAAACTAATTTTATAGCTTCATTAGACCTGAATTTATAAAACCGGACCTAAAATCACTGGACATCCCATTCATTTTTCATAGATTTCTTTAAAATATCCTCAACTGTTCAAAACAGCCATTAGACCTAAAGGCCCTAGACCTAAACATTACAATACTTAACTTCTTCAGACCTAGTTTTATAATAACTAAAGTCATAGCTCATAAACCTTAGGTCTTGTTAAATTAGATTCACTGCAAATCATCCATAAATTTTAGACTTTGTCTGAAATCAAACCTGTGATGCGTGGCACCAGTAACACTAACTGGTTGATCTTGGATGTTAACCAGCAATAGACCTTGATCCCTATAGAATTGCAACTTAAAAAATCTTAAGCATTTTCGAGTAATGTTTTCAGTAACCAAGATCTTAATTTCTACGTCCTCAGTCAAAGTTGAAAACTAGTAGAATTGAGTAACATATTTAATATTTTCTTTTCGCAACCCGTCTTACTACCCGTTTTGGTTATACGCTCATGTAATAATTACGCTAGTGGTTTTAGGGATTAGAACAGTTATATGTATATTAAGTGTAGCTGCATTTGCGCATAGGAAGGGTGGAAAACAATTTTGGAAAAACCATCTGAACGAGATTCTAACCTTGATTACCCTGTCATGGGCAGTCTACTGCTAGTCTACTGCGAGAGTGGCGTGTTAAACCACGTGGCCACTGAAGTGGGTCATACAATGTTAACGCAAACAAATATAATAATGCGGTTCACTATTCATACATTAATGAAGTTTTATTTTCATTTAAAACAAATAATTTATTATTTAAATATGACAGTGTTGTAGTAATTTGGAAAAACTGAAAGACTTAATGAAGGAGAACCAACCTTATCTTCCTGTATAAAATGTGTTTGTCCCCACCACGGATCAAATTAGAGACAGCCATGACGGTGGACATAAGGACTAAATATCGAGTTGTTCTAGTTTGGTTATCCAAGGACGGGAGGTCTAAGTCTGAATCTCATCTGGGTGTACTGAGGGTGGTTTCCCTAAGATGATTCAACACCCTCTTTCAAGCAAATTCGGGTATATTATCTCTTATTATAACATACTTATCGCTACACTAATAGCGTGATTCAAAATGCGTTTTGTCTTAAAGGTTAATAAGTCGCGATGGAATAAAATAATTCCCAGACCTAGCTATGACGTCTCACACGGCTTCCTATAACTTCCAAACGTATTCTTAAGTAACTCGTAGAGGAAAGAAAGAATTCACAGACGAATGCCTTCTTGTCGCTATCTGGCCATCGGTTCTGTATCACACTTGCCACAGAAAAAAACAATGAACGGAAATCGGTCAAGAAATATGAGCTAACAGAACTAGGGAACGGGCAGACCTTTCGTTCGTTTCTAACTGACAATAAATTAACTTTGTCTATAGTTGGTCCACGATAAGTTTCAAGGTGAGCCATTATATTATTATCTCTCCTGTGGTAGAGTGGTCATAGATCCTGACAATCGTTTCAAAGGACACAGTCAGAGGAGTAGGAACATTTTAATTGTGTTTATTTAACTGTGTGGGGGGGATTACAAGTGTGAACTTGTCGAAATAATTATAGTAATTGGACGACATTTCTAGTAGACATATTGATATCCATATTTTAATATAGAAAAAATGCTTAACTAATAGTCTGTGGGTATAAATTTTAGCTTGTATAAAGGAGAGGTACAGATTACATTATGAATCCATAAAACAAATTTTGTGTTGGTACGGTATATGGTGTAATTTATAATTAATTTGAATTTTTCTGTTGGCTATTTCACCCAATAACCAATTTAGATTTTAGGTTCACTCTCCTTGATTAAGCATATAGCCCATATTTAAAAGCACTGGTTGGATAAAATGTACCTAAATAAATAATAATGACTAATCTAATTATGAGGTTTTTCTTTATTCTTTTTTATTATTCTTTGTGAATTTATTATTCACTCTAGTGATGTGAACGTGTGCATGTTAAAATGTGTCTTATAACATTCTAACTAATTGAAGTATTTCAAACAAAACTTTGGACATACACTTCTTAATGAGACCTTGAATTTTTATAAATATTGTTTATTATTTAACCCCTTCACTCGAATACAGAGTCACCAAACTGTTAAACTAGTTAATTATTTATGGTTTAGTGCTAAATTTTAAATAGCACGAAGAAGACCATGTTAGTTACAGCTATCAAAATCAGACTTCTTCACAGGGAGTATCAGAATTGACATTAAACACTAGTTTGAACAAAACAAATCTATAATATTTTTTTTAATGTGTCCAAAAGTAACTAACAACTTCGGAAAAGACAAACTACTCTACTAGTTATTCTAACATTTTCCCTGTTAGTTTACAAATTTTCCCTGATAGTAATTTCCTTACAGGTATCGAGGGCATTTAAACCATCTCTGAATTTGACCAACATAAGATACAGCAAAGCACTCATTTTGAGAGATCATTTTTCAATTCACCTTTCTGTCCAACGATTCCAAAACAAAATATCTAAATGGCCTACAGCATGGTTGTCATTTTAAATATAACACTAAGAATTTAAATTAACTGCTACCTACAATCATGGGCATGCATACTAGACGTCAAACTCTTCAAATCTAGTATGCTGGAGATAGATAGCTTGGGCTATAGTCAGATGATATTTTATTAAATGTTTTCCTACTTTTTCTCGTATCAAAAGCGTATATACCTCTTCAAAAAACATTAATTTTTAATTCATACTTCATTTGTCAAATACTCGGATAGCATCGATATATAGTAAAACTCGTATCAAGGAAATATAAAACTACACAAAATCGATGTTCATCAAATCAAAAACTAACCTAATTCAAACCAAGTAAACATAGCCCGATTTGAACTTAAATATCTTATTATATAATATGATTAGGTACATAAAATTAACCTAACATAAACTAAATAATCCATGAATAATATAGGTTATGTCACATATCAGTACTTGCAAGAGAGTGTAATGGTAAATATCAAATACAGATTAATAAGAATACAATTTGTAAAGCCTCTTAGTTGCACTTGAAATGTTATTTTAAACTTGTCGTGAACGCACGCTAAACTTCACTCACCTGAAATAGTTTGTATTCTTCTTCACTCTCTGTCCACCTATTTCGTTCCTTGCCGGAAGTTGGACTTAGACCAGTTTTATTTGCATCGATACATAGCAGCTGTTGCAATTTGCTTTGTCGAAACGTTAATTATTTGAAAGTATGCATTATTTATTACGTTACCATGTGTTTTCTAATCAGCGATCTTCTTCTCTTTTTATTGACTCGTTCAAATGCGTGCATTTATTTAAAACGTGGAGCATTTGATGACGCGTATACGTAAGTTAATGATTCAGTCACTTTTGTTTGTAATAGTTTTAGTAGCGTTTAAAATTAAGCACTTAAGAAAAATAATTCTTAAAACACACTAGGATAAAACTTTACGAACAAATAAACATTTTTGTAAACAAGATTTGTAAACATGAATCAGTAAATAACTTTAAGTTGTTGCTATTAGCCTACCCATCGTTTATGCCTAGTAAGCATTTATAACTTCCTGGAATTAAGTTGATTAAATTTTACTCATCAACAAGGCTTTGAGCTAATTAACAATCAAGAGAGCTGGCTGTTGTTTGACCATGTTTATTAAGCTCTTTATTAATTATTATATACCAGTAACATACCATGTACTATTTAGTCTAAAGAAATACTCGCAATAAGGCATTTTTGAAATTTTATTTAACACCAGAGGCCACAAAGTATAAAACTTAATTATATAAAACGATTTTTTAACAGTGACGAGCAGGTCAAGGTTCGAATCTCACTGAGGATGGCTTTGAAAATAATAGGTTATTTTATAAATTAATTTCTTACCATCTCTTTTACAAGCTAACGCGGGTGAGTTTCTTCTTAATAACCCTACCTCTTAGACTAATTCACCATTAACATTTATCGTTTTGAAAGCATCATTTGTTCTGGAACGAGCTATTTTACCATTTCCTTGTAGAGATTTAAGGAAACCACATCCTGGAGGAAATCATATCCAAGCGCTGTTATTTAAGTATCCAACTCTGACCTCCATATTTCTAGTCAGGTATGCTAGTACATATTTAAAACAAGCTGAGACATAGTTACACAACTTAAGCTTGGAATTAAAAGGTTCAAACTGAATCTTTGTGTAGGCCTTAATAGACCTAGCAACATTAAAGATCTGTACTTACATATAGATAGTTATATTATAAACTATCTGGTGTAGTAGCCATTCTTCAAGTGGGGAATTTATAAAGTAACTTAGTTAATTCTAATATAAAATACACACAGCGAAGAGTAACCGAATCGTAAACTATATATAAATATTAAACTACTATTAGTTTAAAGTGTGTTACAAAACGCGAAAATATACTGAATAATATACAATGTATAAACAGAGATATAAGCTGATCGTGTTTTAAAAGCATACAATTCTTTTGAATATTAAGTTATAACTTCTCTATATACATTATATTGAGCCCCTGGCTGTTGATGCTAATATAGAAAGAAAGAAGAGTGACACAGCATAAATGGTTGTTTTTATTATTTTAATTTTTTAGCACAACGACTTGCTACTTTTCAGGTTATACGCTTATGTACTAATTACGATAATGTTATTTCTAGGTGTTAGTAAGGTTATAAATATAGGAAGTATACAGGCATTTGCGTGGAGCGATAGAGGAAAAACATTTTGGAAAACACCTGACTGATATTCAAACCTCTATCTTCCCGTCATTGGCAGTCTAATTTACTGCGAGAGTAGCGTGTTAGACCATGCCGCCACTAAAGCGTGTTAAATGGTTGTTAAAGAGTTAAAACAAGTTAAAGTTATATATAAACAGTTTTGAGTTTAGAAAAGAAACTATTCATTTTCAACGTTTCTGACCTAATTTAATAGACTATTTTAAATCCGCCACAATACATTTTGGCTTTTTGGACTTTTCCAAAAAACATTTTATTAAGACAAATCATAATTTAATTTCTTGGATTTCTTGGATGTTTAGTAGTTTTTGAATAACTAACTCATGTGGATATACAAATATCAAAACAATATTGAATTAGAATGTTCTACATCTGGCTGCACTCTTTGTTTAATTTTTTTTTAATATCAAAATAACCATGACAATCCCAAATAAAACAATTTCTGAAACGGCACATTAATCGGCCTATAAATTTAGTGCACAAACGAACGAAATCCATAGAAAACTAAATAATTGCCCAAGGGCAGTCATGATGTATATATAAATAAATTATATTTATTGTTTCAAAAACATTTTGGAAAAATGAGAATAACAAATTTAAGAATAGCATAGTTGAAATAAGAGTTGGTTCAAGAGATAAATTGACCCCTGCAATTACTTGTACAATTTTAATTTTTTACTACAAAAAAAATGTTTTTATAATAGTTTGTGAAATTTTCAACACCACATTTTTAAATCCAATTTTCAAATTTAAAATTCTCAAATTTGTTTATTATTTGTGGTGCTCTTTATACCAACATAACTAAAATTTTCCAATAATCTACTGCACCTAGAAGTTTTTGAGATTTTAGTCACCCCTTCCCTTTATTTGATAAATCTTGATTATGAAATTAAAAAAGTGTAATACTTTTCTAGCTACCTTATTGACAAATGTATATTTTCTTTCACACATAAATTAAAGTTTGTTTAGGTTTTGGAAATTTACATTCTCTACTATCCTCCTTATCCCAATCCATCGATCCTGGCTTTGAAATTATGAATATTAAGATTCGTTTAGCTATTTAAGGTAGTTCCTATAAATGTATGTAAATGTCCCGATTGTTTACTCTACGGGAAGTGTTTTATTCTATTAGTTTAGCCATTTTTTTTACTCCTAATGAAGGAGAGATCAGGGTTTTAATCTTGGTCGGGTGTCCTAGGTTGTTTTTTCCATAATGGTTCTCCACTCACCCTCCCCGTAAATATGGGTACAACTTACCTATAGTCTAATCTTCCTTGTCCATATAACACTGGCGTAATTAGTGTTTAAGCGTGTATACCGAACGGGTAGTAGGGCGTTGTGCTAAAAACAAACCAAAAACTTTAATTGTCCATATCGATAAGCTCTTTAATTTCCAAAAAAATGGTCATTAATGAATTATAGAAGTTCCTTGGGTAACATTTCTTCCTTTCACATCTAAAGTCACATATTATCTATTAGCTAAACCAGCGTGCCGGAAGTAGTTCTGAATAGTGGCCACTGCCGCACTCCTCCGTGCATTGTCAGCAAAAGGTATACACCAAAGTCACCTGTCGCTGCTTGATGCAACTGGGGCATGAAGCTTAAGCCCATAAAGTTGGGTGTTTTGGCTGTCTACACTCAGTCTCTTATCTCCTTCCCATTCCGTTATTTAAGTTGCTTTGCGTGCTACCAAAATAAAAGCTTTGATAGAAACACAGTGTTTCAATTATTTAGTTTAAACACCAGTATAAGTTTGTTTTTAAAGAGTTACAATGTTGAAATGACATTTTTCCTTGGACAATTTAGTTTTTAGGTTTACTAAACAAGAAGTTGATAGTTTTTAATAAAGATTTCTTATTTTTTTAAATATATATGTCGTATTAAAATGTGCATGTATTATAACAAAATATTTATGTTAGATGTAGCTGGATGATCACTAAAACCGAGTCCACTAAATACAGAGTTAGGTAATGTAGGTTATATAATAAAATTAATAAATAACAACTAAGGGAAGCACACCTTTAGGTTTCTTTGACTAAGTAGACCTATTTGAATCTTTAGCTTTCTATTTTTTTCTATTTTTTTAGATACCCATGGCAGTAGGTCACGTATTCTTAAGAGTAATACTATAAATATAGAACCAAGTCTATCCGAACATTAGAAATTTCGAGTCCAAATATGAATCTGAATAAGATTCAAGTTCGGTTCAATATTTTGAATCTTATTATTGGAATATTAGGATTATATTCGACAATTCGAATCAAAACAAATCTTAGATTTGTATTCGACGGGCTTAGATCAAAATTCGAGTCTATAATTCATTTATACTTAACAAATTAAAATAATCAGAACGGGAGCCAGATAATTGGTAGGGTGTATAGAGAAACTAGCTTTAGTTGCAGAGAACAAATTGCGCTATACATACGTAAAACATTTTTTGACTAACGGTTTTAAATTTTATATTTCTATTTTTTTAAATTAATGTGTTCATTTGTATATTTGGACCAATAAAAAATATAAATATTGGGTCCCCAAGGGTCAACACTTCGTATTAAAATTTTTACTTCTGGGTAAAATTGTAGGCATTTTATTAGGAGATGCACATCTTAATGTTATCGTGTTGCTACTAAATTTCTCTTTTATAAATTTTGACCAATAAAATAGATAATTTTTGACTATTTAGTCTAAAATGAGAAAAATAGATTATTGATTTACCAGAGGAAGATCCAGGCCGATCTCACTAACGATATTTGATTTTTTAAATTGTTGTTGGTAATATTTTAAAATTATTAACATACGGTAATTATTATAAATACTTAAGACAGTCACATTAAGTATTAAAGTGGTGAAATAAGCATTATTGGAATTACACAAATTTAAGTTGCACGCCTTTCACCTTGTTGCACAAAACTTGTTTGGGTTTAAAATTATTTTATCATTTTTATTACTACTAATTCAATGATAAATGATAAATAAAGATCTTTAAAATAATTTATTTTAAAAAAATTGCTCCATACAAAATCTTTGAATTATACCACACACATAACTTGTTAGTATGGCTAAGTGATAAAATTTCGATTTATAATGAGAAATAACTAGCTATACTATAAAGTGGAGTTAAAGTTCAATTGTTCAAAATCTGAATAATTCCATATATTTTGTCTAATTGATTGAATAACTATTTATATATCAATTGTTTTAATGTTTAAATTTATTTTCCTCTTAATAATCACTATTTGTTTATATTCTTATTATTTGCTTACAATAAATTTAAATACTAATCGCAAATTTAGAGTTATATCCTTCATTGGAAGATAATTCTCAAGCTTAGCGTTACTTGAATTTCAAAGTATTTTTATGTCAAAATTTATTTAGGTTCCTCCCCCCCCCCTCCCCGACCAGATCCTGATGGGAGCACTCACGTCCATTTCCCCTTTTGAAAATCCTGGCTTTCCCCTTGTGCTGTCCAAACATTTCTCCTAAAAGGGTAAAGGAATAACATCAACTTATTGAAAGACTTACGTATTTCCTTACTCTATGGCATCTAGAGAATTATTAGGTCTAAACTAAAGTAGTATCTCTTCACAACTAGAGCTCACAAAATTGTATCAATATATTTGCCAATATCTCCCAAACTGCTGGTTTAACAAAATATATTTCCAATAAAAAAAAATGTATTTTAATAGTACTAAAATTTTACAATTATAAGTTATTCAGTATCCCAAATAGTTACGGAGATATATAAATTTTTGCTTCTGTAAAGGACCCTAAAAGCCATTTTCGTGGGAAAATAAAATATGCCATTATACCTATATACGAATTTTAATCCAAAACTTAAAAGCCGATTTTGAGAAAATTGAATTGTTTCTCTTTTCATCGTTAAGTAAACAAGTCTTAATTTTAGAGTTAGACAGACACACAGACATATAGCGTTGCTAAAACCACATTTTAGGGTTCAGGGAGTCAATAAACGTCGACATGCATCAACATCTCGGGTTAGATTTTATTGACGGTTGTTATACTTAACGTGTTTAAATAGTTAAATAATATATATATATATATATATATATATATATATGCTCTTAGCTTGAAAACATTTGGTTTCATAAAAATATATTTCATTTCAGATAAAGATGTTTATTATAAATAGATCTACATGTATGCAATGATAAGTAATTTCATATCTCAAAGACTTAAGGAGGTAAAATTAAAAATTAAAATTTACACGTCAGACCGGAACCCTTAAAGTCATTTTGACGAAAAGTTGAGAGTATCCATTTGGTTAGTTATTATAATAAACTCTTATAAATGAAATTTAATCAAAATCGTTAAAGCCGATTTTGAGAAAATGATATTTTTTCTTTCCACTATTATGGAAACTTACCTTAATTTTGGGGTTGGATATCCAATTCCAAAAATTCCTCGGGGTAACACTATGAAAACCCTAGATACCAAGTTTTAGCCTAATCAGTAAAATAGTTTAGGCTCTAGCCCGAGGTACATACTGACAGAAGGATGGACAGACAGACGGGTTCATGAGGCATCGACATCAATCAAAATCTTGAGATCAATTCTTTTGACGATCACAATATTTTCTCTACCAGTGAGATAGCGATAAAGTAAAAATATGGATATTGGATCCCCAAGGGTCAACACTTCTAATAAAAATGTCAACTTCCTGTTTAAGATTTTCGACATTTTACTAATGGTTGCACATCTAATGGTTATTGCATTGCTATTAAGTATCTCATTTTAAATTTTGACCAATAAAATATTTTATTATTGACTATTGAATCTAAAATAATAGGTATAGATCATTGGTGTACAATCATTTCCCTTAAGAGGTTGAAAGAAAGAGAACATACACTTTTTGAGAGACATACTTATTTCTTACTCTATGTCATTAGAGAATTATTACGCTAAAACTTAGGTAGTATCTCTTTACAACTAAAGTTCACAGAATTCTATTAATATATTTGCCAATATCTCAGAAACTGTTAGTTTTATAAAAAATATATTATTTATAAAAGTTTTTTATTTTTAATAGTACTACAATTTTGCAACTATAAGTTATCTAGTATCTCAAATAGTTGCGGAGATATGGAAATTTTAACTTCTGTGAGGTACCCTTAAAGTTATTTTCATACGAAAATGAAATTAGCCAGTTTCTTTATATTCTTAATCAACTTCTATATACGTGTTTTAGTCAAAACCGTTTGAGCCGATTTTGAGAATTTAATTTTTTCTATTGTCGCTTTTTAATAAAATACTATTAATTTTGGGGTTAAAAAGACTCACAGGGACGGCATTGCAAATACCACTTATTATGATTCGGGGGTTCATATTACGTTGACATCCATCAACATTCCGGGTCCAACTTTTTTTATAATCGCAATACTTAACCTTTGTGTTTGTAAAGTTAAAAACATATATATATATATATTTGCGTATAGCTTGAAAGTAATTGGTTTTATAAAAATATGTTATGATTAAAATATCTATATTATAAATATATCTACATATTTGCGTTGTTAAGTAATTTCATATCTCAAATAGTTTCGTTGTTATGATACAAATTGAGAATTTACACATTAGACCGGAGCCCTTAAAGTCATTTTGCTGAAATATCAAAAGTAGCCATTTTGTTTGGAGTATCTATAAATGTTTCTAAATGAAATTTAATCAAATTAGTTTGAGCTGATTTTGAGAAAATCGACTTTTCTCTTTTTAGCTTCAGTAAACTACCCTTTATTTTAGATTTAGATATCCAATTCCAAAAAACCCTCGGGTTAACTCAATTAAAACATTATATACCAATTTTTATCCGATCGGAAAAATACTTTAGGCTCTAGTCGGAAGTACAGACATACAGACGGTAATCAAAATCCACTTTTTCGGATTCGAGGGGGCCATGAAACATCAAGATTCATCAAAATCTCAAGTTAAATTTTTGACGAAAACAATACTTTCTCTACCTGTAAGATAGAATGAAATTAAAAAGTTGTATGAACTATATTTAATTGTTCACATGCTGAGTTTGATTTATTTATAACATTTTTTATTTTTTGTTCAAATTTTTTTTTTTTCATATATTAATATTTATCGACATTTAAAAAAATATTTTACTATTGGATTGGTTTTGGTAGAGTAATATAGTAAACTATTCAGCACTTATTTGATTTGAAACAATAATATAGTAAACCTAAGATAAATGTTTCGGTTCGGATCAGAGCCTATTTTATAAATAAAATATTCACTTCCATCTTATTAAAGAACAGGATTCATCTAGGACGCGATTCGATAAAATAAATATAATATAGAATTTGATTTGGATTCAGCTTAAAATTATTTTTTGGCATGATATTCAAGTCGGACCTGACCATAAATTTATTTTAGGTATGAGATTTGATGCGGATTATATTCGACTAAAATATCCAAGGTTTGGATTATATTCGAAAGTGAAAATTTTATGGATCCACAGAAATTAGTTTAAGAAAATGTGGGTTGGGTCACATTCTCAAGAGTCACCGAGTACATAATTATGCTAAGATATTACCGTTATATGTTCTCTATTTTTGGAGTTATCCACATTTCTTACTCATTAGATTCAAGGTGGGGGAGAAGGGATGTAAGTAATGAGAAGGGTTTTTGTAGTTTTCATAGCAAAACTTTCTTTAACAAAATAATAAAATATTGTTCCAGTAAAAACCTTTAAACATAGTGATATCAAAAGTTCTTGAATATCTCTTATGAACATAGCGGTTTTAGATTAGAAACATTTTAATTGAAGAGAAATGTTTGATTTATTTGATCAAAAGTAGGCTATGTTTTGATTTTTTTTAAATTGCGAAAACACTGGCTTTTTCTTGCGTCCCCTTCCAACCTAGTCATTAAACACAATATAATGTAAGTGCAAAAATAAGAAATCTGAGATCTAAGCCACAATATTTTCTCCAGCACTTATAACTATGCAATTTTTTTAAAAAAAAATTTCAGTGTTAACTTAACGGACGGTCAAGTGGTTGAAGGTGTCAGGATCACAAAAATATATATTATAAATACCTACTCAATTTCACCCCCCTATTTTTTATATGATGAATATATCTGGATTTTGAAGTAATCCTCACGAGCAGCTAAGAATACCAAGGCGCTAGGTTCTCAATTAAGGTAACAAATTTGTATTTTAAATTTGCCTAAGGTGCACAACTTCAGGCATCTCTAAGCTTCTTTTCAAAGTGTATTTGTACTGACGTGACATTGTTATAACCCGAATGTACTCTACATTTATCTTATTTTATTCTTTCTTTGCTTTCTCTAGAGCTTAAGCTGTCCTTTAATAATTATATTCCCTGCGGGTAGGGAAACGTGGTGACAAATTTCTATTTCTATATATACCCGCTTTTCTCGCTGGGGGCTTTGCCCCCAAACGCCCAGTGGGTTTTCTTTAAAAGTAGCTGTAAAATAATGTAACTACCGAGCTGTTTTTTGATAGGTCCTACCGTTTAGCCACAAAAGGCCTCCAAAGAAAGGTCCACAACGACTTTATAGTTGCTCCGCAATTTTGAATTATTTTTAACCCCCGAAAAAAACTTTTAAAATGACGGAGCAACTTTAAAGTCGGTGTGGACCTTTCTTTGGAGGTCTCTTGTGGCTAAACGATAGGACCTATCAAAAAACGGTTCTGGAATTACATTAGTTTACATCCACCTGCAAAGGAAACTCACCAGGGGTTTCGAGCAAAGCGAGTATATATCTTTGTAAATATGGATATATACATATACATATATGTATGTATGGATATATACATATATATATGGATTTATACATATATATATATGTATATATGTATATATGTATGTATATATGTATATATGTATGTATATATGTATATATGTATGTATATATGTATACATGTATATATGGATATATACATATATATGTATATATATATATATGTATATATGGATATATACATATATATGTATAAATTCAAAGATATATCAATACAAAGATATATATGTATATCTACAAATATATATGTATATCTACAAATATATATGTATATACATATACAAATATATATACACACACAAAGATATATATATATATATGGTGCTACAAGCACTAACGTATAAATTTATTTTGTTATGAATTGCCGTTGTCTGGAAGATCGGAGTTCTCAACTCAGCATGGTCTATTTAGGTGGTATTCTTAGAATATTTCTTGCATTCCCTCCAAGAAAACTCGAATTTATTTAAGTTAAATTCTACATCTCTCTTCTAATAGCGTAAATACCCGGAAAACCCTGATGGGAATCAAGACGCTATGCATATAAGAAAACAAATGATGACAAATTTTATATTAAAGTAAATTTAGTCACACATAACTTTCGTGTGTATGAATATTACAAATATGATATAACAACAGCTCTTAGTGCACTAACTCATGTTTGAAGCGCAATCACTCGGATATGAGACAAGCAAGTTCTAGCCCGGTATGGAATAAGACACGTGGGGTGGAAAGTTACCCACCGTTGCTTGACCTTGTAAGGGCGTTACACTAGGGTCGTAAAGGGTTATAAAAGTGAAAGGATGTATGGCAGTAGGGCAATAGGCGTGGTGCAAGGAAGATTCATTCAGCAGCGGCATCCTGGGTTGGCTCTGTAGACAAAATGTGCAAGTGGAAGCGGCTACTGGTTTTAGGGTTTCATACAGAACATAGTTGGTCCCACGTGACCCTCCAGAACAGTTTCTTAGTTGGCGAGTTTGGGACTAGGAAAGATAACAACGAATTAATACGAAGGGTTAAAAATATAAAAGGTGCCAGGCATACTTGTATCAACGTTTTCTTGAAATGAGAGCAGTAAACAATAGATAGAAAAAGAACCCTCTATTTATTTCAGTATAAATTGAACGATAAATAACGGAGTGAAAAGTGCGTCTAATTTTTTTGTGAAGCCAAATTTGGCACCCAATTTCACAAGAAATACTTTATAGTTTTATAATCTTTGTTTGAATACTGCTTTTTCCCCATAAGTATATTATTTGAAAATAAAAAACTTTTTTCAAAAATATTCACTATGCCGATAAAATTTAAGGTGTGGCCCCTACTCCTGCAATATAAAATACCTTACCTCACTTACAAAGCGTCTCGTCGGGCTCAGGTAGGTCATGTTTTTGTACTTTATTTATGTTTCAGAATTGAATGCCAAATTTCCATACCTTATATTTTATCGGCGTGGGGTATATTTTTGAGAAACTTTATTTTGATTTTTTAGTTATGTAAACTTAAATAGATTATGTTTGAAAAGATAAGGTAAGGTCCGAAATCCGGGTCAAGTATATTGCTAGGATAGCTGAAATGCCCTATTTGGACTGCAATGGTTGCGAGATCCACCTAATTATAGATTTAGCTCAAATTTTACTAGAATACATTGTCAGGCGAATTAGGAAAATGTTTCAAGTTTCAGCTTTTTAACTCTATCAGAAGTTACTGGAAAGTTGTCGGCATACTTGATGACAGATGGATTGAACTAGTATAAGGTATATAAAAAATAATTTTAAATCGCCTTAGAGGTACTTTTATAGATAATTATTTAATCTTGAAATTATTAATTTATAGGAAATTACTGTTTTTTTAATATAATAACGTAGTGTTTCCTACGAAATCATTACACAGTGGGATATACCTTCAGCTAGTATTAAAATAAAAATAGCTTAATATATATTTTTGTTGGTTTTCTTAAGTTATTAAGGAACATTTTCTTTATATTGGGTTAATAACCATCACACAAATTACAAACTAAAGAACATTAGGATATCATACTTGAGACCAACTATTTAGGCTTGGCAGCTGTGGATGAAACTTATTACCGGTTTAAAATGTATTAACTAATTTTGGCACAACTTTGGTCCGAACCCGTTTCACCTATGCATACATTCATTTGGGGTACTCCTCCTTTCAGCTACGAAAACAATCTTATTTAGAGTTTGACCAGTAAGTTCTATTAAATAGAAAATTGTAAGTAGTTTGATAAAAATATATATAGTTACCACATAAAAAGATGTATTCACATTTTTTATCAGTTTAGCCTTGTCTGTGCTGGAGGTTGTAATTCGTAGTTTGAAACATGATTGGGTGTACAGGCAGTTTGCTAAGTGGCACTGCCTTCTCCCAACATTATTATTTAGTATTATTAGCACCGTGTCTTACTACCCGTCCGGGTTATACGCACTTACGCTAAATGTGTAATGGTAGGGTGATTGTGAGATGAGATGGAGGACCTAGAGTTTAAAGTGGAATCCGAACCACGGTGGAGGCCTGGCATTCCTCACATTAACAAGTTGTGATTAATAAACTTCTTGTCAGAGGTTAAGGAAGGGTTTGGTAAGCAGATAAATCTGTGCAGGGACCGAGGATTGAACCCCGAACCCCCAGCACAGAAGTCCGACACCTTAACCCTAGACCACCAGGTCACCCCTCCCACACTCAAATTAGGGTGCATTTTCTCTAAATTGTATATTCGTTCAGTCTATTCCATAAGTGTACAAAATGTGGATGATGAGAAAGGGTAGTAAATAAGGCGTGGTGAACAGGGTCAGTCTAAGGCGTTTGCGACAGCATACACAAAAAATTCGGGGGGCCGTGGGGGGGAGGGGGGCGCCAAAACGGCCCAAAAATAAATATTTGTTATTATGAGGGAAAATTAAATATAATTAAATAATCTTTAGAATATTTATGAGAATCCAGGTTTTTGTAGTTATTGATAGTATATAGTATAGTACACTTTATAACTCACTGTATATTTATACCAGTATACTGCATACTTCGCTTTATATTTGAAAACAAAGAAAGTCAACAAATGTTGTCCAAGTTAAAAAAAAAAAAGAAAAACTAAATTATGTTAAGGACGAAAACACAATGACGTCATCCTCTGACTATTATTAAATACAGTAGATTTTTATTTACTAAAAAAAAATTCTCCACCAAACATATTTTTGCATAGGGTCTGGATTTAAAATGGATATATAGAGTATTTTCCATAGTTTTTTTCATATGGGGGGGGGGTAGGGGGGAAGCGCAAAGTGAGAGTTTTGCACACACAAAACTTTTGACTTAAACCGGCCCTGGTGGTGAGCCAAATATAAAATTGTATGATAAAATAAACAATTTAATGAATATATTTAAAAAATTAATAGCTTGTTTTACTAATATTTTACTGCCACCAAATATTTATTTTGACTTAAATTATTATAATTATGCTACCAGATATTAAAATAGATTGAAAATAGAATAATACTCGTTTAAAATTAATTGCACTGTGCCCCACTGTGTCTTAAAATAGGGACATTTACTAATACCTCTTAATATTCGTGAGACAAAATAGTATACATTGTTGCAGAACCACTCTTACGATTAGTATAAGTGAAGTAATATACACTGTTACAGAAATAATTAGAAAAACAGGAAAACTATCTGTACAACAAAAAACATAAAATACAATTCATATTTCAAAGTGCTTCATTAAAAAGTATACGGTATATATTTACTCATAACCTAGAAACTATTGGTTTAGTAAAAATATTATTCAAATTGAAAATATATATATATATATGAAAACAATTCAATGATAAGTTATTTTGTATCTCAACAATAGTTACGGAGATAATATGATCAAAATTTGAAATTTCCGCTTCTTTTAAGCACCCTTAGAGTCATTTTCATAGTAAAACGATAATAGTTAAAATGTGTGTATTTTCTGCTTGTTTTTTAGCACCACGTCTTACAACTTGTTTGAACTATACGCCTATGTACTAATTACGCTCTTGGTTTTTGGGTTTAGGAAGGTTATATTTATATAGTATGTGTACCCATATTTTCGTGTATGGAGATTCTTAAACCATTTTTAAAAACCCACCCTTAGTACAGCCAACGAAGATTCGAACCTTGATCTCCCCGTTATCTGCAGTATAGTCTCCTGCAAGAGTTAGACCACGCATACACCGAAACGGGTTGTTTGTAATGTTAAACAATGGCTGGATACAAAAGTTAATCAAAATTGTTAGGGCAGTTTTTTAGAAAATCGAGTTTTTCTCAGTTTGCCCTAGAGTAAACAACCCTTCATTTTAAGGTTGGCTATCTAATTCCAAAAATTACTAGGCATAGCCTTTTAAAACCCATAGATATTAAGTTTAAGCCTGATCGTTAGAATGGTTTCGGCTCTAAGCTTAAATAAAAATATACGGCATCTCTAAAACCAATTTTTCAGCTTCAGAGGATCATGAAACGTTGACATCTATCAAAATTTCGAGTTTGATGGTTTTCACGATCAAAATACTTATCTCTCCGTGGGGTCAAGTTGAAGTAAAACACTACAGATAAGAAGACTACTTCACAAATTAACTTATTTTAAAATCTGCTTGACTTAAAGGACATTAAAAATGCATTAAATAAATAATAGCTCACATTATACAATTAGACGATCTCTGATGAGGAAAGTGATGGAACGTGCTGAGGCTTGCCTGACGTCCGGTAGAGCTCACCTGAGTGACATTTTCTTCAAAAAGTGAAAAAGTGTTGTATGTAGTTTGCTTTTATTTAGCTAGTGAATATTTACTTTTCAATACAAGTGTTAGTTTTCAAGTACCTGTTTAGGACCCTTCCCCCCCTATATTACTTCCCCGGGTTTGATAAATATTTATCGTATTTAAAGGATGCCATTATAATTTTTGCCGATTTAAATATCTGGTAGACTTGATATTATAAAAGGATGCACCTATTTTAGAATATCAAAATTAGAAGAGGATAGGGAGTAGTATATCCTCTAGTCCTCCATCAAACAACCCTTCACCGCTCCATATATTCACTTGTCACAACCTTGGAATAGTTTGAATAAGAAAAGATACCTTTCCAGATGCTTGGGGAACGATTTTATTCTTAACTCAGGATAAAAACGATTTAAGTTCAATTATGTTCTGTCTTGTTTTTTGTTTGTGCCACATACCTTAACGTTCGTTTTATCTATAGGATACAAACCTTATAATAATAATATCTATTTAAAAAAGTATAATGATGTTTGTTGACATGTGTGTATCTTTTTAGAGAATTTTTAGTAATTCTCACTGAAACAGAAAGCTGAAATTTAGTGAGATTGTAGAGGATGTAGTCAAGAGGTGTGCAAATTTTTCCAACTTAAAACTAATAAAAAATAGAATAAATAAAAAGCGTTATTTATTAAAATAGTTTAATTTGTTGACATATTTTTTCCATTTCGAAGGAAATGAGAACCTGGAATATTAATTCTATTCTCATATCAAAAGTGGAATTGGAGATTATAATACAGTGACCTGTGTTTAAAGTTTGGTTGATTTGTATTCATATTATTTAGTAAAATGGTTTCTTTGGCCAGTGGAAATTTTACATGTAACGGTGAATATAATTATTCAATTTTAGCTTACATTTAAATAGTTTATATATGTATTAATACAAACCAATTACTACTATAATTAAAATACAGCTAACACTGCAGAGTAACATATAACTTAACCTTATAAATAAAACTATTGTTTGATTGTTGGTTTGTGTGTATAATACTAAACAGGGCCTATACAACGGAACCCCCCTAAATTGGATGCAAATCTAAGCTATGCAACAATTTTAACGTGCTCGTCTTAAGGAAATGTGTGTTTCATACCAAGAATCGATTTGGTCCCTGTAAACCCTGACATCCAATATGACACTTTAGCTCAGTCGGTAAACTGTCTGCCTACTGAGCTAAGGATACCGGGTTTGATTGCCAGAATTGCTGAAAAATGTATCATTGGCGAACTGTGAGTTTATCCTTTCATAGTGATGAATTAACGACCGGGAACTTGACGTTGTGCCTGTCCTAGTATTAATTTGGTTCTTAAGGTATATGAAGCTAAGACAGGCCTAGCAAGCTGATAGTGTAAAATATATAGCTTGAATAGGAAACTGACCCAAGCCACAGGCTGAAAACAATAATGGATGTAAAAATAAAAGAATAGGAAATTCCTTTTATTTTGAGATAGAGGCAGTTCCCAAATAAACTAGCGTTATCAATGAATATTAATAATAACAAGGTCATACCTTGGAACTTATCAATAATCATTGAGAATGCTTACATAAAATATCAAGCTACTTTCGAATGTAGCATTTAAGTTTTTCTTTATTTTATTAATATTAAATATCTCTTTATTACAATTTACAATGCATATTCTTTATCATGTAGGGTTGGTATTTATCTGCCTAAGCCATTGTTCAGCCATGGCCAATAATTATTATACGAGTAGGTAGCTTTTTCCATTGTGTGAAGCTCAACAGACGTAGTGAAGGGTTAAAGAGGTTTTAAGGAATAAATCAGGGTATACCTTCCTAATAGCTCTATAGTATTCTGAAAAACAAAGTATATAAAGTAATAATATAATTTATAAATTATAATTAATTTTAGTTTGGTAATTCTCTCTTTAGCCACTCTTATTTAATATAACTGACAGAAATATACTTTTATAACAACCTATCCCAATCTGTCAAAATGTAACCTTCCATGAATCTACCAATTGAAGGTTTGGTTTTGTTAGGTTGGGTAATATTGATATCAGACAGTCAGATACATGCTTTAAAACTACTATATTGGTACAATGTTAACTAACAATTCAGTATAATTCGCCTAGAGAGAGGAAAATTAACCTACTATTAATATACAGAAAATAATATATTCGGGCCATGATTTGAGCCCCGCTATTCAAGTCAGTTACATACTCTGGGGCTAATCGATCTCTCGTGGTAAATTTATTTCATGTATTTGAGTCCCATTTTTATATTATAAAAAAATTTGTATCTTAAAAACCACTTATCACCATGTAACAATATCAGGGCCTAAAGGGTGAAGATTGCTAACAAGTTGGTAATCGCCACCATCTACCAACAACAAAACCAAAGAAAAAAAGTACATCCTTCCTCGTCACGGTAGAATACCACCAATCAGCCATTCAAACACAAAGTATCATTTTCAAAATGTATCTACAAACTATATTTTCATGATCCAACTACAATATGTGATTATATCTATACAACCGCTTGGCTGCATAGGATGAAATCATCCTAAATCAACCAGTCCTGCTCGTATTTTTTGCCATCCCTATTGTTATAAAATGATCATGTACAGTTAATTTTAAAATATATCTAATGTATATTTTTCCAAGCTCAATTAAACATTTAATTTACAAATACACTAATCTCAGTGATTTTATTTAAAAATAATTGTAATATTTTAACCAAAGATATCTGGAAAATAATGTTAAATTGCCTGGGAACCGGTAACCTCACTTGTTTTCTTCAACTTGCCCCTGTAATCCCATGGTCTAATGCGTCAGATGCATAATATAATGAGTGGCTGGTGATGTAAAATTCAAAGTTTGTATTTAGGTATTATACACAAGACACGACTCTTTATTATATATAAAATGAGTGGTAATTTGCAGATACGGACGGTACCACATTATTGGGTAGGTAAATATAAGTCGAAAACACTATTTGCAATAAACTCGTCCCTTTAATACCTTTTTTTGAGAAAAATGACATTTAATTTCGAGAGGGTTGATGTTGCAATGCTGTTTCTGATACTATAAATAGTCGCTGGCAATTGAACTTATAGACAAATTATGAGGTAAATATTGTGCAATCAGCAAAGAATTACACAAGCAGAGCACTGGGATGTGGCAATAATCATGGGAGCATCCACCAGACGATCCAGACCTGCTGTACGCCGATCGCTTCCTGGGCAGACGTCATCCGATCGTGAATGTGTTTCGCCATTTGAAACAGCTTTCTCGGGAGACAAGTCAAATGGGTCCAGCATTAATAAAGAATGCAGGAGGGACCAGCAACGTACAAGCAGCAGGTGTTGAAGATGCTGTAATAAGTGCCTTCCAACAGCAGCCAGCGCGCTGCTCCCAAGACGTAGCAAAATCTATGCACATGTAACAGTGGTCAATTCTGCAAGTGTTTCGTGATGAGAACTACCACCCATACTATTATGTAAGCAAAGCAGCATCTGCTCCTAACTGATCTGCCTTGTCAGGCAGAGTTTTTCCTGTGGCTCCAGCAGCAGCATCCTCCAGATCCGGACTTTATTGAGCATATTTGGTGGACTGATGAAGATTGTTTCACTCTAGAGGGAATGAAGAAAACGCATTAAAATCACTTGCGAGTAAGTTATAACCCGCACCACACTCTCATTCTTGCGTATAACATCGATTCAGTGTGAGCGCATGGTCTCAAATTGTTGAGAATCAAAATGTGTTACCCAGCTATTTAGACTTCCATAGATACCTTGTGTTTCTTGAAACGGTTTTACCTAGGCTTTTGGAAAACGTCCCATTTCTTGTGGGAATATTGATGGAGTGTATGGTATTTGTGTCTACGTCTAATCACCAGTTGTGTATGAAATTGTAAACACAGCTCTTCCACATCATTCCTCTCCAACTTAATGACGTTTATTTCAAAAAGTATGGGAATAAATGAATTTTTGCAAAAATTGTATGCAAATTATATTCATCCACCTAATCATGTGGTACTGTCCGTATCCACGAATTACTACTTATCCTGATTATGATTGTGGTTTTACCAAACTTTCTCCATTCTAATACCTTAAACTAATTCCTTCAGTCTTAACGTACTGACTAAATCGTTAAATTGCTCTCGTGTCATAACTTATGTTCACAAAAGCTATGTTATGTTCGTATTATCGCCCTTTAGCTACTATAGCCCTTTCTGTTTTCACGTAGTTCTACAGTTGTTATGATAGTATTGCATACATTGGCCACACATGTTTGGCTTTTCATTTCTTTGTTAATGTAAATCTATCATTGTTATCGTACCATTGCAATTGTTTGACTAATCACACCTCTTTTATCAGGCTAGCACCATATTTTTTCTAATTCAAGGTGAGGCGTGATACACATTGAAGAACTGTTATTACACAGTATTGTAAAGTAAAACGTAAAAAAATAATGTCAGCACATGGGTATAAGGCAACAAATTAGCAAAGTGTAGCTAAACGATAAGATTGAAAGGCAAAGTATTGCTTTTGCAATGAATGATATAAATAATTCTTTAAATGATAATTATTTAAGAAACGTGGGGGGACGGGACAGTTTATAAAATACTGTAAGAACATGGAAGGACAAGATATTTGAGATAACACAGTAAGAACACGGTGGGGTGGACAGTTTATGTAGTATAGTAAGAACACGGTGGTATGGATAGATTATATAGTATAGTAAGAACACGGTGGTATGGATAGATTATATAGTATTGTAAGAACACGGTGGTGTGGATAGATTATATAGTATAGTAAGAACACGGGGGTATGGATAGATTATATAGTATAGTAAGAACACGGTGGTATAGATAGATTATAATAGTATAGTAAGAACACGGTGACATGGATAGATTATATATTATAGTAAGAACACGGGGGTATGGATAGATTATATGGTATAGTAAGAACACGGTGGTATGAATATATTATATATTATAGTAAGAACACGGGGGTATGGATAGATTATATAATAAAGTAAGAAAAAGGTAGGACGGATAGCTTATTTAATATCGAAGAAAACGGTGGGAAGGAGAGTTTAGGTAATATAGTAAGAATAGGGTAGGATGGATAGATTATATAATAAAGTAAGAAAAAGGTAGGACGGACAGTTTATTTAATATCGAAGAAAACGGTGGGAAGGAGAGTTTAGGTAATATAGTAAGAATATGGTAGGATGGACATTTTAGGTAAAACATTAAGAACGAGGTGGGTTGGATAGGGCTCATTTTCTATTTCACACTTGGAATATTACATCTAGAATTCCAATTGGGACGTTTAAAAGCCCATTTTACCCAGCGTATTTAGCAGCGTGGCTGTTAGCAATGTTTCTTAGCGATACATTGTTTTAAATAGTAGTGTTTTCACTAGCGTATGCGGCTTAGCTGGCAGCGCTGCAGACGCACTCGATTTTCGGTCTTCGCGACACGCTGTGCGATTTCTTGCAGCGCAGCCGGTGTAGTAACATTGTTTTAAATGGTAGTGTTTCTACAGGCCGCAGAAATACGCGCGACTCTTTCGAAAGAGAGACAAGTGTTGATGTGCTAAGCTAGTCATTGCAGGATTATATATTATTATAGAATACCACACTAACAAGCCTTTGAAAGTTAAGATGTATATATGTTTATTGTTTAGATAGAGCTGCTACAGGCTTTATAGGAGTTAAAAATATTATGTAATAACTAGCTAAAGATTTCTACTGATGTAGAAAATATATTTGGAAAATGTGTTTTCATCTTTGCTTAGTAAAGATAAATGATTCTATTGAAATACGAAAATACTTTGCAACTGTATTTTCGTCTTTCCTTATTTAGTAAAACCCTCCTCGGTGGCGTAGTTGGCTAACGCGCTTGTAGTGTTGAGCTCAACCACTGAGGACGGGGAGATCGCGGTTCGAATCTCGGTCGTGTGAGCTGGGGGTGGTTTTTCCTAAATGGTTTTCCACTCTACCTCCACACAAATGCGGGTTCACTACCTCTATTTCAACCTTCCAAATTCCTAATCCATTAGAGTAATTAGTACTTAAAGCGTATAGCCCGAACGGTTAGTAAGACACGGTGCTAAATATTATTATTATTACTATTTAGTAAAATGTTAAACAAAGCCATTTTTATATTTTTTTTATAAGACATTAGTTTGTTCATTGTTTAAGGAGTTCAAACTAGTTTACTATGTTTAGGTCTTTATATCCAGGTATAACACTTCTTGATCCTAAAGTTGAAATTTGATTTGTAATGTTACAATATAAATTGTCTCGGCCTGTTCTGTTTGCTCCAGATACCTACCAATCATTCTTGAAGCCCTGGTTTGGATCCATTTCTTACAAGGCAAGGTGAAGTATGTTCACGAAGATAATAAATAATCTATGTACGATAAATATGTTTTTAGTAATGATATTTTAACTCTTTCGACTCTGGTCAACCAGGCTGCATATTCATGTTTGGCCATACTTATCATATACCTGACAGTATTATTCAAGTACTTACATGCCTGCTCTTGTGGTAGCATGAGACAGACTAGTGTATTTGGTTTTTCCACATAAGTAAGGTCATAAGGGAAACCCAACCGGATGTATTCAGCTGGTTTTTCTTAAATATTGTTAAATTTTAAGCTCAAATTACTAATAACTTTAAGAATAATTGTATATTCATCGTATATCTACCCTTACTTAGAGAAAAATATACCTTCAACTTCAAAACTAAGCCCAAATTTATTGTTGGTTAAATTTTATAAGCCTGTTAATAATTGAAGAAAAATACAATTATTTCACCTTCTCCTCCACCGTGGTTCGGATCCCACGTTAAACTGTAGATCCTCCATCTCATCTCACAATCACCCTAACATCACTCATTAGCGTAAGTGCGTACAACCCGAACGGGTAGTAAGATGCAGTGCCAATAATAATAATAATATTCCACCTTGTATCATAATCAATATTCCACTTATTTGAGAGAAAAACCTTAGAAATACCAAGCCAACTAGAAGTAGATAGCATGAAATATTATTACTATTATTATTAGAACCACGTCTTACTGCCCGTTCGGGTTATACGCACTTACGCTAATGAGTGATGTTAGGGTGATTGTGAGATGAGATGGAGGATCTACAGTTTAACGTGGGATCCGAACCACGGTGGAGGCCTGACATTCACCACATTCACAAGATGTCTTGTCAGAGGTAAGGGAAGGGTTTGGTAATCAGATAAATCTTTACCGCGACCGAGGATTGAACCCCGGCCGCCAGCATAGAAGTCTGACACCTTACCCCTAGACCACCAGGTCACCTAGCACGAAATAGCATTCGGTGGATACTTTGTGGAGCATTTATTAAATATGTTTTCTCAAAGGGATGTTAATATGTTGATGCATTGATTTAGTCTATATCATCTGTAAGACCATTACTCACGTCTAAGAATTGTGCATTTAGAACATATGCCTTCAAATTATATTTCAAACTTAACAACATAAATTTACAATATTTCTCAAACATTTTATGTTTTAAAGCCCTATATAAAAGAGGAACCTTCATAAACCCTTTTTATCCTTTAGCACACAGAAGAACGACCTTCAACCCTACAATCACTATCATTATAATAAATGGGTCTATTCCTTTTTTTTATGATTATTTCTGCTTAACCCCGTCGTTCTTGTTCGATACCAATAGCATAAACCACCATCAAATCCACTTCCTTTCCTATTGTAATTCTAAGGAAAGCTATTGAGTGTCGTCAATGAATATAACCCTTTAATTTTGGAAGGTTGTTGTAGGTTGTGGGACGATGTCATCGTGCATTGGTTGGTCCAACGTTTCAATGGAAAACCCCGGAGGGAGTAAATAATATTCCACCGCCTTTCTTTCTTTCTCTCTTCAGATGTTGCAGCAGCATCCACTTGAAGGTACCGTTCATGTCAACTTACCCTAATAGCTGCTTCTTCTCCCCTCTTGCCCTTATAAGATCACAGATGTCCAAACTTAGGCAGCATGCCAAGCGAGGCGTGATATAAAGAGTATTGTTTTCCATCACATTTTACTACCCATTCAAGCTATCCACATTTAATTTAGTTAGTGGGATAAGGATAATTAAATTATAATTCTTAAAGGAAATGAATCTGTATTCTCGAAGGAAAAGAGTGGAAACCATTTATAAAAAGCCACTTTAGGTACACCTGGTTAGGATTTGAGCCCCCACATTATCACCATGAGTAAACCAGACTGTAAATTTAGTTAACATGCCTAAAGATGTGAATACGATGGAGAGTTAATTATATTTCGTTTTCATCACTATTTTTGCTATACCACCCTAATTACATTGTACGTATAAATTAATTTTTGAGAGGTTTATATAAATATGTTAATGTCTGTATGTTTTTGATTAGTGCTAGGGAAGACATTTTGTTCTAAATAATTAATATATTAGGACATAGTTTTGAATAAAGTAAATTTCTTAATCTATCTCTCATTTTTGTTTATTAAACAATGTGAAAATAGACATATAGGTCAATCATGTTGATCCTAAGCCAACTCTGCTGCATTTAACAACTTTTTTCTTATTTATATTACGTTATAAACAAAGTAAAGCTTTCCTTAAATTCAAAAAAATTGACCTAATCTGATACCTTTTATTTATAGTAAAATGCTCGATGTAAAATGATTTTATTGGTAGTCTATTAAATCAAAATATGATGTGACCACAATGATACATATCCAATTTATATTATTGTTTCTTTTTAGTAAATGTTATATCTAAAAAATAATTTTAATAATCTCATAAAAAACTCAAGATATAATCCTAATGTATTGCTAGTGTTCCAAATTACATATAACAATTTAATTTTAAAAGTAATTTAAAAAGATAATTAATTTTAAAGGAACATGTGAGTAATAATAATAATAATTACTACTCTTGTAATTTAATTTTAAAATCTTAACATGGAAACTAATTCAGTGGTTCTTAACCTGGGAGGCGTGAAGCACTTTAAGGGAGAGGGGGGCGTGGCACAATTCGGAAAGAATATTAAAAATCATATAATAAATTGAATATATTTTTTATTTAAATCTTTTTTCCAAAGTAATAAAGATAATCATTTCTTGCAGCATTGACAACACTTTCTAACAGCTCTAATAAATTTGTTGATCATCCACAAGTGTGAATTATTATGAACATTCATAGCGACAGTTAACTTTTACAAGTAAAAATGTACACAACAAACGGAAAATCTCGCTTGTTCGGCCTGCCCTTTGGAAAAATACCTTCTATTCAGATTCGAAAAAATTGGCAATCTTAATTACTGTATTATTTTATATTGTGAAAAACAAATAATGAATATTATAAAAATGCGTCAAGAAATCTGAGATAACTGGCGTAGCCCAAAGGCTCCACAGTTTGATAAACGTTACCATTGTAGCCACGTGCAACACCATCAAATTTTCAACTCCAACTCTCATAAAAACTAAACGCCTTTATATCGATTTGAAGTGGAAAGGGATTAGTGGTGTGGTGTCAATCATCAGACACAATAATCAAGAAACGAAACCAAATAGCTCGAACCACCACGATAATTCGAATTCATCCTTTCTACCACTATCCTGCCAGTGTTACATCCATTTTTGTAAAAGATAAAGAAAGGAATAAAAAATATTTTTTAGCAAAAATAGGTCAGGGGGTGTGTGAATTTTGTTATCTATCAATGAAGTCGTCTACTGAAAAAGGTTGGGCACCTCTGCTCTAGTTCGATAAAATACAGTCCTAGCAAGATTGTGTAATTTTAAGCAATTCACAAAAGGGAAGCATTTAACTCCTGTGACCAAATTATTATACTTTTCGAATAAATGTCATTCAAGAAACTTTTGCAGCTTATCTATAATAAATTATCTATCCCATTGAAACTCCCAAAGTCTCTTAGACATGGTTATAGATCATATGAAGCACAGCTTTTCAAAAATTACGGCCCATTCAAACTTTGTATGTGTGTTTTAAAAAGAGCTTAAGGGAATATTACCTGGTTTGGAAAATATTTTGAACACACATATAAAATCACGGATACATCTTATATATCCATTTATTACATTGATTATTGACATAAAGTTAATTTTCCTGAATTTGACTCACTGCTATTATATCGTATACAATATTACTTCTTTCAACTTTCAAACCTACCTACATCAGCGTGTACGCAGAGTAAACGTCAATCTCTTCCAGTCTGGTGTTACAGTTACCAGGGATTTCATAGTTCAAATATTGGAGTATTAGCCTATATTGATGGGAGTTACAAATTATTAATTACTATTCCTCCACGAAAATGTGGATACATATTCTATTCATTATAGATCCTTCAATCCTCTTCCATTAGCGTAATTAAATGTTAACTACATTAGATCGTTTTTAATTAAGACAAAGCCCACTTCAGTGGCTGCATGGTCTATGGCACTAATTTCTCAATAGACTATACTGCTGAAGACGGGAAGATTGGGGTTCTATCCTGGTCAGGTGCACTGATGGTGTTTTCCCCTTAATGGTCTTCCCCTTCCTACTCCACGCTAATGCGGGTGTACTTCATTTAAATTGTAGCCTCATCCCAAAAACATTAGTGTTATTAGTACATGGCGTTTAACCTAGTAGTAAAACGTGGCACTAAAAAACACAACTTAGTGTAAAAAGCGATTATGTACATTATCTGTGATTAAGTTCAGTTCTAGCGTACCGATTAGACGATTAGACAATTAGACTCTAATTATGGATAAAATACAAAGGTACTAATTTAAAATACATTGCCATAAAGGTGTTGACATAGATTAGAGTGAGCTGAAATTGTTTTAACTAATACATAGTCAAGATAATGATATTTTAATGCCAAAACTAAATAAATGTAGCAATGAGAAGTGATATTTCACATATCGACGCGTTTAACTAGAATGTTTAGTTTTAAATACTTACCTAGTATTTTAACGGTAAATTTAAATTATCTGAGCTATTTACAAAAACTAAGTTTTTAAAGTTGGGGAATGGGAATACTTTGAGTCAATAGACGAGGCCTTCTTTGGAAAGCCCTCTTAGCCCGATAGCGAAAGAGATATCAATTTCCATGTGACGTTGGGGTTCTGATATTTTAAGCCGGAATCAGCAGCTTGTATGTGAGCAATGATTATTCTAAATCAACGCCTTAGACTAATGCCTCGGTGGTATTTGCCGTGGCTTAACTATGATCTAACCCGCTTCGCCGGCCACGAGGTAGACTGCCGATGACTGTTAGATCGAGGTTCGAGTCTCGGTTGGGTGTATTGAGGGTGATTATTCAAAAATGTTTTCCAATCTCCATCCACAAAATGTGGGTATATTTCCTATAAATATAACCTTCCTAATCCCTAAAACCATTAACATAATACATTAGCGTAAAACCCAAACGGATAGTAAGACGCGGTGCTTAAAAGTACAACGATCTAAAATGGCACCTTTTAAACTTTACCTGATACAAGAATTCCAGTTGTACTTTTCTTGTAAGAGCTACCCAATACTGTACAACCCTTATTTTGTTTGCAGAACTTGGACTCAGCACGGAGGACGAAGAAGTGGTAGGTTAGCAATGACTAAGGAGGAATCCCAACAACAGAATCACGTTTCTCAATGTTAGCCTAACGTCAGGTAAAAAGTAAACACGCGCTTCTTTTCTTTTTACCTTTAGAATAGAGAGTAAACAAACGATATGATTTATATGACAGCTATCTACATATTATTGGAAGAAACGAAGAGCGAAGAATGAAAAGTCCTTGTGAGGGAACTTTCTTTGGATTCGATGGAAGAAACTCCACGAACATAAATCAAAGATAGACAATAATTTGCATCATCATTGATTTGATTTTTTTAGAAATTAATGCACTTATTTTATTCGAATAATACACATACTACCTCTAAAATACCATTATTAAATTTAATAAAATCGATCGTTCAGCAATCTAGACTTAAAACAAATTACCAGACTTTCATCCAAACCGTCTTCATTGGAGATATCTTCTTACAAGGTAGTTTATCAATCTTATGGTATTCTTAAGTTAGATATTTTAAGTCACTTACTGGTGCTCAATGTCAAAGAATTGAACACTTATGATGAATTGTCCATCTACTGATTAGTTCATGGCAACTGTTTATTGGTTTTAGGTTAAACAATGGCAATATATTTTTGTTACATGATTATTGCTCTCTACAATGCACATATAAATAGCGGAGTATTAATTGTAATAGTGATTATAGTGATTATTCAATTTAGTAAATGGGCCTTATTTCTCAAATATATATTATTTATATTACATTACAATATACTATCACGCTATAGTGTAATCCATCAAGTAAGGACTACATACACCGGATAAAAGTAGTGTACATACCTATATGATAATAATCAGTTTTAACATCATTTAGTTAAATTTTAAAATATTATAATAACAACACCTATAGACAAAACTCATATATTGTAGTTTATTTAGATTAGTTTACTTTTTATTACAGCAATTACGGTTTCCAACCTGTGGCCTCAGCTAGTTTTTTATTCAAGTCATATATTTTCCACTAACGGCTTGCTAGGCCTGTCATTGCTTCGTATGCTTTATATTATAACTTGAAACTAGGACAGGCAAAAAATCTAGTCCCCGGGGGTTAATTTAAAAACTGTAAGGTCATATTATTATCAATGATTAATCTTTGGTCATGCCGGGAACAGAACCAGGGACCCTTAGATCAGTAGTCAGCCATGCTACTGACTGAGCTGAGGTGTTGGACTGAGGATATATTACTAAAAATAAAAATATTGTTATGTTTGATCAAACATTTAAACGTCAACATTTATTTATTATTTTTGTAAATCAATGGATCCAATATAGGTTCCTTATATAGTGTAGATCTATAATAAATATAAATGCAGTTATCAAAACAAACGCTATCCGAATAAGAGTATCCTATTTTCTTTGTCTACTAGTAATTATTATTATTACATTTATTTTTTTAACACTGCGTCTTACTGCCCTTTTGGGTTATACACATTTACGCTAATGTGTAATGCTAGGGTGATTGTGAGATGAAATGGAGGACCTACAGTTTAACGTGGTATCCAAACCAAGGTGGAGGTCTAGCATTCCACACATGCACATGTTGTGATTAATACCCACCTTGTCAGAGGTGAAAGAATGGTTTGGAAATCGGTTAAATATGTGTTGGGACCAAGGATTGAAACCCGGACCCCAGAAAAGAAGTCCTATACCTTACCCTTAGACTACCAGGTCACCGCCTACCAGTTATTTGTATTCTCGTATCAATATAAAACCCTACAATAAGAACCCTTACGTTACTCATCTATTGCGTCACCATTTATCTAAAATCAATAAGAAGACTATTTTAATAAGAAGGTGTGGTTTCATATGCAAAGTAATAAAGAAGGAAATCTGGTTTGGTAGTTCTTTAAGCATAAACATACCTTACCTAACCTAACATGACCAAACCTTATGTACTGTAGTTTCAAGTAGCACTCCTCATAATAGCTTGAAAGAATATTGGGAATACCGATTTTCTAATGTCACTAGCCAACTACAAAACTGAACTAAAGCACATAGTTCTAAGACACCGTCACTCAGTATCAAGGAGATTGAATTTTAAGGTGGTGGAACTTTTGTCTCTTTTCAGGTAATGTATAAGCTCAGTATGTCAAGGTATAGTAACAATATTGTGCGTCTGGGCTACATCAATCGTAGCCCAGTATTGGAAATGTTAGTCAGTACTAATGTACCGTTGCCCAGGGGACGCCCGAATGTACTAATCATACATCCTTTCCGTGGGGGCTCTTTCCATGTCCCGATGAGGTGAGGTGATGGTGATAGTAAATATGAGAGTGTGAAACCAGTGGAAACTCTTAATCATAAATAACTAAACCCTGGCGACCGTTGGGGTATTCCCCTTTCGGAAAAAATACCGGGATAGTAGCCGGGAATCGATACCAGGACCCCAGACTCGTAGTCAGGTGCACTGACCACTACACCACGGGTCTGATAGCATATTAAGGTGATGTTAATATTCTAAGACCTATGTAAGTGGGCACACGGACTAAACGTCAGGATCATCTAGTTTATCTAGCCGAGGACTGGTAATAAAGATTTGAATTACAGTTATCGTGTACTGAGGTGTTATTTTTCTGCTCTTCTTTAAGTAAAGGCGAGTAAATTTTTTTAATCTTACATTTCTTATTGATACCTAGTTAGTGATATTAAAGAAGATAACTATGATATAAATACCGTGGTGAAAAAATAAGTTTTCTTTTGAAATTAGGGGGAAATGACGTCTTATAAATAAGGCCATTTAAATCATTTAATTTTTTAAAAAAGGCTACGTTCTAAGATTATATCATTTGCAAATTATGTTTTTATAATATAAAATAATTAAATAAATAATAATATTTCACATACAATGACCTACTTGTTTATAAAATAAAATCCAATAGGGTGTAGGAGGAGCGTTGTAAAAAAAATATATATATATATACCCTAAGCTTCTATGTCTAGATATAACTTTAAATTTTAAGATTAACTTTTTAGAATCTCTGATAATGGGCTGATATAGTTCAATTGGGTGCTTGCTTAGATCTACCTTGGAGAGGGAAGGTTGCGATTCAAATTGTATCCTGACACACTAAGCGTGTTCTTTACCAGAATTTTGTTCTTCATATCTTCTCTCGGTGAGTGTTGGTGCCTTCGTAATCTTACTAACTTTGATTTATGCAGAATAAGATACCAATATTATTGGTCCAATAATAAGTATAATTGCACTAAAGATTTGTTTTATATACTTTAATCTAATAAAAGAACATGTAAATGTATGGACGTATAAACTGACTAGCAGCCCAACCCGGCTTCGCACGGGCATAATAATATAATAAAAGAAAATACACAATGTTTTACAGTGAGTTTCTA
>CABFOV010000673.1:0-49725 GCA_902141375.1 Timema poppense
CACTTCACGAGGTGCGGTGTGGATCAATGTTAAACCTTATGGGAGAAAGTGAGCCAGAACTCTTAATTCAACCACTACTTACGAATTCCAGTCGGGTGTGTCGAGCGAGTTTTTTTTCCCTTAACCAAATGGCATTCCGCCTTCTCTTTCGACAATCTGGGTAAAATTCTATATATATACTTTTACCCAGATTGTCAAAAGTCTTACGGTTCAAAATGGCAAAAATGAATGTAGGAAGGAAGAGAAAATATATTGGTCTATGTCAACGTATTACTCTCTCTCTCCTTCCTTCATTCATTTTTGGCATTTTGAACCATAAGTCTAAGGATATATTTTCCCTCTTCCATCCCCCAAGTGACTTCCCATCGTGGTTTCCCCATAACCTTTCTACGCTAATACAATGTCACTTCCTCTAAACAAAATTAACTTCCTCACCCCTTTCCCTTATATTAAGCCGTAGCGATGGCGTTTTGCCATTTTTTTTAAATGTATCTCCCCAATTAGTGGTATTCCATTCTACAAGTTAATGCTGGTGCATTTCCTTTTAATTATCCTCGCCCTGCTAATCTATCTTTTAGAGGGAAGTGACTTACCCTCATGTGTTTAACTCACAAACGAAAATAATGTAAAAATAAAAGTTAAGGTACACCGCACAGACGTTCTTTATCGTTTATCTTAAAAAAGAAACCTTTACTAAAATCTTGTAAGATTTGTGAAACGTAATAATATATATTGTTGCAGAAACACTCGATCAAAGAGCATACATGAAATAATTTACACTGTTAAAGAAACATTGAGAAAAGAAGAACATCTCTGTCCATTAAAGTGCATAACAATCAAATTCACATTTTAAAAAGATCTATAAAAATACTTTTTTTTCTTATAGTTCAAAAACCATTGGTTTGGTAAAAATATATTCCAAATAAAATAATTTTAATAGTACTACAACTACGTTATTTCTTATATCAAATAACTTAGTTGTAGAGTTATGATACAAATTAGAAATGTATTCATAAGTAAATTATCCCTAAAATCATTTCAATGGGAAAATTAGAGCTTGAATTTGTTTGTAATATTAAACAATGCCTAAACACAGCATTTAATCGAATTCATTTGAACTAATTTTTAGAAAATCTATTTTATTTACTTTTGTTCTTCATTATTTACCACTAATTTGAGAGTTGGATGTTTAATTCGAAAAATTCCTTGGGGGGACTTTGTTAAAATCTTTGACCATATTTTAGCCCAATTGATAAACTGGTTTTGGCTCAAAGCAGACACACAGACAGACAGACAGATGGCATCACAAAAACAATTTCTTCTGTTTCAAGGGGTCGATATTTATCAAAAACTCGAGCTTGAGTTTTTTTTAACGATCAGAATACTTCTCTCTCCGAGGGGCGAGAGAAAGTGATACATGGGTTTAGTAGAGCATGTGCCCTTGTTGTTCGCACCAAGGCGTGAGATGGGAGGCAAAAAGAGTGTGAGCTAGTGTATGCATGGTTTGATAGATATTTTCGATACATTCTACACTACAATATAGGCAGAGGGTGCTGAAACAGATTAAAGGGAGTAGCTAAACCTTATTTGAAGGGAGAGGGATGTAAAAAATGGGGTTATGGGGACTGTTAGGAACGCCTAGTATTTCCACGACCACCTAATCAGAAACTCACCGAGTATCAACACCAACAAAATAAAATCAATATTAAGGCACTATAATATTCAAGCAGAAAATCATAAACGCCAGAAACTGTGTCGATAACATTTCAGGGGAGAGCTTTCCGTCAGTAGAAGAATAACCAAGGAAGGAGGAAAAATATAAATGCCAAAACAATTTGTGATGTGACTCTCCTATTAAATGTCATAAATCGATTAACAAAGATCCATTCTACTTTCTTAAACCAGTTTATTTTCGTTTCCCAGGCATTAGTTCTTAGAGATAAGAGGAAATGGGTAGATTTTTTAACTTTTAAAAGTGATTTTTTTAAACTTTTAACTATGTTTATAGTAAGTCTATCATTATGTAAATAGAAAAATAGTTTTGTATTTACTGCAGTGGGCCCCAGACTCGTGTATGGTTCAAGGTTTGTTCAATATTTAACCTAAAAGTAACATTTGATTGGCTCTATCTGGGCTACCTAGGCAGACCCCTTAATTTTCACTCTCTGGATCTAGGCCTATTTACGGTAAGAGAGGTGGTGACTGCTAGCAGAAGGTTCTTTATATAAAAAATTACTTAAAGTCCCAAATGCCAACCTATTTGGAAATAATAAATATTTGCTTGGTAATATTATATTACTAATAAAAAGTGTCATGAAGCGATTCTTATAATACTTACCGTATAGTTGGCATTTTCGTAACTCATTCAAAGAACAAAATATATGAATAAATTATGACTTTTGTTTTGCAGTTGAGGCAACAAGAGATACTAGAGTAGCCTATATGAAATAAAAAATTAAAACGTAATATATTCACACTTGTATCTTGTTATAACAGTAGCTAGTATAGCCACCTATCACAGGCTGGGATTGGCTGAATTTGATCACGTGACCACGCCCTCTCACTATCTGTTTGGCTGTTGGTTTTACCCCTCCCCTCCTGCACCACCTGACCACCTTACCAGGGTTCCAAACTTGTTTATTCGTGTCTCATTTGTTTTTTATTTGTGTTTATTTCTTTTCTATGTGTGATTAATGGTTATTTATGTATGCGAATTGCTATTTTTATTCGTGCACATTGGTTATTTATGTCTGGGTAGGATTTGGACTGGCCGTTGGAGTTTTTTTTATTGGTGTGGGGAGTTTATTGTCGTAGGATTGGGACGGAGCGTTGGAGTTATTTTATTGGTGTGGGGAGTTTATTGTCGTAGGATTGGGATGTTGGGATGGAGCGTTGGAGTTTTTTTATTTTATTATTGGCGTGCAGTCCACGGCGCCGAGTGCTCCTCCCATGGCATCGCTAGTGAGCTTTGGGAGCATCTTCTCTGCCCGGCCGTTTAGCGAAGAGTGTGAGAGATGGTTCTTCTTGCCATGAGACTCCTTTAACTTCCCCTCCCTACCCCTCCTTAGAAGTATGTGTCGCAACCACCTCTCCCCCCTATGTGGTAATGGGTTTTCCTGGTGTTGCAGATCCATATATAGTATAGTTTTTTTTCCCAGTGACTCCTACCCTGTGACAGTTTGGCTGATCGACGAAACAAGTCGAGACAAGAATAGATCGTGACCTTGAATTATGTCGCAATGGGTTTTTCCTGATGACTGGTGCCAGTTTTGCGGCCCGACAATACAGGAATAGATCTTGACCTTGAAACCGTGAGCTAGATCATTGACTCTGGCAGCCCTCCCCTCGGCAATGGGTTTTCCCGATGACGTCATCGCACTGTCTCAACCCTGATGACTGGCACCAGTTTGGCGGGTCGACAAGACAAGTCGAGACAGAAATAGGACACGACCTTGAGTGATGACGCAATGGGTTTTTCCCTGGTGGATCGACAAGATGAGTAAAGACAAAAATAGATCGTGACCTTGAAACCGTGAGCTAGTACAAGAGGTCATTGACCCTGTTCATATTTAGTGACAGTTTGACGGCTCGACAAGTCGAGACTCGTATCTGCGTGTAAGGGGACAGAAAGGTTTTGCACGAATAAAACACGATATTACAAAACACTTATTTATTAAACATGAAAGGTTTTACAGACATATATTAAAGGTTTCACAAACATCATACATAATATTTATTATACACTTTTACAGGAATGCATATTATCGTTCATAAGTTTTTCTACAGTGTCTCTTAGCTGTGTCAGTAAAATTGTTTTTAGTTCACAATCCAGCATGTAATAGTCCAAACCAGCCATTTTATGTTTATAATAGGTAGCACTGATAAGATCCGGTGTGTCGATCAAATCGTTGCAATAGCGTGCAACGGGTGTCGACCACTATCCCGGCGGTCGACGGCAACGTCGATGAGGTCCCACACATCACAAAGACGCGCCCAGCTAGGTGCTAGATAGGCGACACGTTTGAGTCCAGCGTCTGGTTTCTCACTGAGGACGACCATACGGTCACCGCACATGCGTTTCAGAGATTCATGATAAGTCAGACGAATCTTCTCAGGAGGTTGCGTGTTGCTGAAAAACTTTGATATAACCGACTGCCCAGTTCCTGCCACTCTGTACGGTTAAACACCACACAGTTCCCTCCACATATTTTTAGCTGGACATAGGACGTAAAGTTGTTCTTGACGCTCATGCCAACGATGACTCACTTGGCGTCGACTTCGTCCAGCGGAAACAAAGTGTTGAAAATACTGGTGATGGTGAGCGGCTTCACCGGCTTTGCTTTGCGGGCGCAAACGTCTTGACCTTCCATGATGTTTGCTCGCTTCGACGACTGTCACGGCTATGGCCAGTATGCAATCGGGACGCCCATTTTATAGGCGCACGTTGATTGGACGCAGCCTATTGAGGGGTGGCAAGACCCTAGAGTCTTTAAAAATGTGTTGTAATATCTCACCATCTTAGCGTCGTTGCCTGTGTGATTGGTGGGTGAGAATAGGGCTAGGAAAGTTTTCATCGAAATGTTCTGGGTGCGATAGAAAAGGTACATGAGACAGTAATGGCCGCAAACATCTGAGGCAATGCTTTGAAGTTGTAGCATGCTATGAGATGTACGGGAAGTGTTTTTGCATATAAATTACAGATGTTAATTTATACAGGGTGAAAAACCTTAACTGTAAAAATATTCTTTCACGCTGTTCTTGTTGATAAGGATGGTGACCCAATGCATCCCAGGTTTGTGTGTGGATCAGTGTTGATGACAAGAGCAGCAGGTTGAGATATTCTTGGGGGTAGTTGATCAGCAGGGAAAATACACGACTGTACAGAACAATACCATGGGTTTGTTTTCAGTGCACTTCTTATGGCTTGCGTGTCCACCTTCAATAATCCAATCTCGAAGTTCCTAAACGATGGAGGCCAAACAAAAATTCCATACAGAACTATGTTCCGTGCACATGGTGCGGCCCAATTCAAGTGTTTTCAAAGACGAATAACCTATGTCGTACAAATCAACGACGGGTGTAGGCGTGTAATTGACTATAAACTTTTTATTTTCTGCCCCCTTGACCTAGACGGTTTCTGCACGCGTTGTGGCATGGAAGATGAGGTATTTGAGCAGGCTGTAATCAACATCACCGCTATCCCAGGGAATACCATGCAGTTTGTCGATGATATAGTCGGCTTGCTTTTTAGCGGTGGATGAAAGTTAATCGATAGCGTATGGAAGTTTTAACACCCACTGTTGAAGTAATGTACCGCATTCAGATAAAACCCTCAGTTCCTTAACGATAAGCTCTTTGTTGTCGCCGTTGAAACTCTGGAAATACACAATGACGTCCATGATTTAAATGACAAGTGTAAGAAAAAGGAAGTCGCTTTTATTAACTCCCATAATCGGTCACGACGTTTCTGTCCTTTTCGATGGTGATGATGTTGGCAAACTCCCCATACACGATACAGTTGACGGTTTCGTTGAGAACTCTGTTGAAGCTCACATCGATGCGTTGTTAGATCGAAAGCCATTAGATGATATCCCTTAGGGAAGGTTTCCCTTGTGATGTCGTTACCCTCGTTCATGAAATAGATACCCGTCCAAGAAAACAGTTTGTAGTAGGATATGACATAGTTGCCGTTTGAAAAATCGGGCTGTAGCGGTTTCGACGGCACTTGTTACCCGTCCACATACAGCGAGAAATGGTTCATTCCGTAGATTTGGGAGTTAAACGGGTACTTGGTGGCGTCTCCGTTGAACGCAGAGTTTGATACAAATCCCACGATGCATCATTTGAGTAACTGTCCACTTTGTTTGAAAATGTCCCGAAAGGCGTCTCTCAGGACTCTCCCCGTCTTGGATGGAAGCGTCCTCACCCAGGCCATCTTGCTAAACACGTCGATGATGGTGAGCAAGTACACTGCACCGTCATTGTATTTTCTGAGACTTTGCATATCGTTGAGATCGGCTTGCCAGAGATCGTCAATGTTTGACACAATGTACTTGTTGCGTGGAAACTTTTTTATCGCTGGTTTGTGTAGGGTATAATTGTCCTGCGCACGAAGCCATTCTCGTACTTTGTCGGTATCTTTCTTGGACGCCTTTATGAGTGACGCCACCCCTGCAAACCCTGCAGGATGAGAAGGGTCGTAGTATATGTCAGCTAAATGGTCCATTAAGCTCGGAACGGCAGCCACCGGTTTTCTTCCACCCTTTCCAATTTATTCTTCTTAGGTCGTTGTGATGGTGTAAGTGGTTGGGGTACGGGCGTCGGATCTCTAATGGGTGCCAAAAGTTTCGGATTTACAATAAATTCTTTCGGAACGTTTATTTTTTGAAATGCCGTGAGAAACTTTCACCACCCAGACGGATCGCTGTGTCTTCTTGATCTGACCACATCGTTGACTAAATCTATAATATTGGATCCATGGAGAGGCGCATCGTGAATACTCAAGTCCCCGTTTTCGCCCAAAGAGATACCACCCTGGGAAATAATATGTTCTATTAAAATTCAGCTTTTTAACGTACCTGTACTGGTACAGTATTGAGTACAGCAGGGGTGGGAAGTACAGACACTTCAGGGGTAGTTGTGGTATTTTCACGCTGTATAGAGTGTTGACTAAAGTGCAGATAAAGCTGCAGCACTTGTTGGTATAAAGTCAATTTAGACTTGTCGTCAAGTTTTGAAGCGAGGATTTTTTTCCATATCCTTGTCCAGCTCAGATAGCCACAGCTATTGTACATGATTTAGTGAGGATTTTTCACCTTTCAGAATAAGCTATCTAGATGCGAGTAAATCCTCACTAAAACATATATAATAGCTTTGGTTTTTTGATTCTTAAATATGTGATCACTTACAATTATAATAATTGTACAAGTGGCAGCAATAAGCCTACTACCGAGTTGAAGGTGGCTTCATTATCCGATAGCTCATGATCTTAATAAATCCCACATATGTAGCCGACGATTCCACACGTTAATTATAGACTCTGCCTTAAAATATGAGTGAAGAATGACCCTGAGCACGGGACAATTCCTGGATAGCTCAGTGGTTAGAGCGTTGGCGTACTAAGCCAAAGGTCTCGGTTTCGATTCCCATGTCCAGGTGTCATTTTTCAATTTTCAGAACATGATAACTATATGAGAGTAAATCCTCCCTAATACATATAAAATAACTTTGGTTATTTGATACGAATGGATATATGGTAACTTCTCCTAGTTGTTACCTACCATCTCTACCTTCATAGATAGGATGGATATCTTATCCTACAATGCCTACTATAAGGGGGTGTATGGGTGCCTACTTTGCGGATGGCTTACTATTTACTATACAATTCAGATTAAGCCCAAAACAAAGGGATTAATAAACAACATTTTGACTAAACGTTGGGGCTCAGATTCCATTCGGGTATAGGGGTATAGGCCCTGCTGAGGGTGTTTTTTTTACTCCTACATGGTTCTTATTCTTCTTCCATGCAAATACAAATATATTTCCTGGTATCTAACTCGCTATTGTAGCTTTAGGCAGATAATACCGTGAGAAAATGATAAAACTAAATATAACGTTAATTTCCAATAGATTCTTTGTCTTGGTTGTTCCTAAAAAGCTACCATATATATATTCTAAACCTCGATAGTGAAACTACCTATTTCATCAATTGGGAAAATCTCTGTCCATGTTCCTGAACCAACCTCTTTTATTGACCATTTTACTAACTGGGCAAAAATTTCATTAACTCTTGCAGCCTGTACATTTCATAAACTGGAACTTATTGTACTATCTACTTCAGGCTTAACTGAAATTATGTGTATGATATTATTTTGAACTAGCTCAACCTAGTTACCTAACCTTCTAATCCAAAAAGATTTAGGGTTAAATTAACTTAAAGACCAAATCTGTTCTTCGCTTATCCATTTCATGGACTGGGCAAAAACGCATTCAGTTGATGAATTGGGTAACGATTAGAGCTGCTCAGTTCATGAAAGAGTCAGTCTATGAATTGATCAGTACAAGTGCTACCCAATTCATGAACCGGACTAGGTTTTGGGTTCTGCTCAGTCCATGAAATGGGCCAGCGAATGAGCACAAAATTGACATATGAATGAAATGGATAATTTTAATTTTGAGGTGTAACACTATAATATATATATATATATATATATTAATATCTATATGTGGGAGAGGGTGGTTATTATTGTATTTTTTTTATACCGCGTCTTACTCCTCGTTTGGGCTGTAAGCATATGAATTAACTACGATAGTGTACTCAAGTATAAAGAAGGTTGAAATCATAGGAAATATACCCTCATTTGCGTGGAGAGAAATTTAAAACCATTTAGAAAAAAACAACCCTGACAAGACACCAGAATGGGATTTGAGCCCCACTTTCTCCGGTGTTATTAAATACAGTACATATTAATAATAGCTTCTTAGGAACGTTCAAAGAAACCCTCTTTGAAATTAATGTTAAGCGTGGTCTAGTATATTAGCCGATATACTATAACTTAATATGTTATTCTCGTTAATATATTAAATTAGATATATGTGAAGGATATTATAAATTAACTACTAAATCTTTTGTGGTGTGAATTGTACAGTGTGTTCTTAGAGCTATATAATATTAACATAAATTATGATTGTGTAGTATTTATTTAGTTAACTATTATTTTGTTTATTGTGTGGTCCACCCAATACATAAAACACATCTCTTGTGAATTACACAGTATATACCTATAGTTACAGAACTTAAGTAGTTGCAGGTTCGATATTGCTGTTATTTAGTTAACAATATGTTGTTTTAATCAATATAATAATTACTTGTAGACTAAGTCCAGTAAGAGACAACACATTTTATATGAACTACAAAGTGAATATTTATAGGGACATAACAGAGGTAACAGCAAGTCTAACATTATTATTATTATTATTATTATTATTATTAGCACCGCGTCTTACTACCCGTTCGGGTTATACGCACTTACGCTAATGTGTGATGGTAGGGTGATTGTGAGATGAAATGAAGGACCTACAGTTTAACGTGGAATCCGAACCACGGTGGAGGCCTGGCATTCCTCACATTCACAAGATGTCTTGTCAGAGGTGAAGGAAGGGTTTGGTAATCAGATAAATCTTTGCCGGGTCTAACATTGCTGTTATTTAATTTAACTATATGTTGTTTTAATCCGTATAGTAATTACTTTAGACCTACATCCATTATGTTACAACACATCTCGTGTGAACTGCACAGTAGATACCTATAGTGACAGAACATAGGTAGCAGCAAGTACGACATGGCTGTTATTTAATGAACCATGTCTCACGGGCTCTTGGGGAGGGCGACACACAGTTTTGGCTGGACATCGTAACGGCTGAAGAGGTAGGAAGGGGAAGGGGGGGAAGAGGGTTTATTATTAATCGTTGGGCCAAGTCCACGGGTTATTTATTATCCGAAATGGTAAAGGGAGGGGGTAATTTTTACTGCGTTCTTTCGGTTCTCCCGTCCTCTTCACACCTATAAAATTCTCCCCCGAGTTTATCTCTCGTTCTCTCACCATCTCCCATCCATTCGGACACCAGAGTCTATCTCTCTCTCTCTCTCTTCTCCGACCCAGCACCTAACCTTTCTACTACCTTCCCAGTTGACCAAAAATTTCAATGAAGACAAATTTACTTTCGTTCGGACCTTGGCTTCTTTTATTATCTTTATTTATTTTTGCACTACATTGACGAGAACCTCAGAGGTATGGGTTTTTTTTCTCACATATCTTGGAGGGAGGTAGACACACACAACTCACACACACTCACACACACTATTTCACACACACACACACACAAACAAACAAACGTGATCCACCAGATCTGAGATAGTTTCGTGGACAACACTGCAATATTTGTCAGATTCCTATTCATACTGTCCACCCAAATTCACCCAGCGTCTCCCTCTGCATCAAAAGAACTGCTTTAAGTTCATTCACTCTCCAAAGACTCACATTTTTTTTACAAACATAGTACATAAAAACACATAAATAGTAACCAAAAATGTCTATATATTAGGTTTGAATATTTTTTATTGACAGTGAGCAGAGTTATTTTTCAACTTTAAATAAAATAAATAAATTAAAATATATTATAGTGTATTGTGTATTAGGACCGTTAACACTTTTTACTAGAACTTGTCCTACATCACGCAGACATCATCCCTCCCACTCTTCTATACAGGGAGGAAGGAACAAGGGTTGTTTTATAACTAAATTTTGCTAATCTTATTGTTCATGCCGACTGGATAGTTTCTCAACCGGATTATTCTACTGAGGTTGTAAAAGCTCAAGATTATCTCCGTAGCTGGGAGCTATATTACACAATTTTCTTCAAAAATATTGTATTGTCAGTTAACTATTTAGCTAATTAGTAACCTATTTTATTTTGGTAGCACATTCACTTAAAAAAATATATCATTCACTTGATTTGCCCTAAAAAGTATCAGTCTTGACTTATTGAACTATGGTCCTAACTTAAAGGTTTCACCATGGTGTAATCAAACATGGTAAGCTTGTTCTTTTTCAGGGTAGACGAAGTTTATGTTCAAAAAGGTTTTATTACACCACTTCTTACTACCCGTCTGAGCTATCCACATATTTAAGCCACCAATCCAGTGATGATTGAAGTACAGTTTAAAGGAAATGCATCTGAATTTTCCTAAAGAGAGATTTAGAATCAATTCAGGAAATACCATGTCACTATTCTCGGCTCGTGTTAATACCCCAACCACCCCATCACCGGTAAACAAGACTAATTGAGACTGGCATTTAGTCCGCGTACCCACCGATGCGGGTAGTTTAGTTTTCAATTTACGGCTTAGTTCGCGTTTAGGACCCAAGAAACCCAGACGGTTAGGTTGCCCGCACGATACAAAGGTAATTATCAACAGTCTAACAATACACAATCAACATTTTATCACAGCTATCAATTATTAATAATTATAAACTAACATAGGGCAGCAATGTTTGGCCACTTGTTGGGAGTGCGCACGTGGGCAAGACACGTGTCATCTCCCATAAACCCCCGCAGTGACTTACGACGACTCGTAAAACACGCGACACTACATTGAAATGGTAATAAAGAGTTAAAAATAAATACTGTCATATGCTCTGTGTTTTTTTAATATTTCTTTTTTGTAAAGAGTGGCGCCGTATAAGACATATATATATATATATAGTCTTATTCCGAGTCGTCCCATTTGAACAGGTTTTCTTGTGTGGGCCCATTCCTAAGAGCTTTGTACGTATAACATAATTTGGAGTGTGAAATACAATTTATTTGAGGTTTATGATATCTTACCAACATTTATAGTCACACACATTTATTATGAAATTTTAAATGTAATGTTTTTTAAAATATGCTTGCATTTGCTGATAAAGTTTAAATTTTAGTAAGGAAACTAGATCATTATTACAAGCAATGTATCACATATGGCCCATATATATTTAAAAATACACCCTTAATACACCCGACCACTATTTGAACTCCGATCTCCCTATCATCGGCAATATAGTCTATTGGGAGAGAGGTGCCTTAGACCAAGTGGCCACCGGAGTGCGTTTGAATGTAATATCTTCACGTTTTGTTTTATAAATGATTAATTTTACATGCCACTAGCATATGAGAGGGGGCTATTAGTGTTTGAGATTGTACTTAATGGGAACAAACTTTTACCGATCAGAGTGATGTAATATAAAGTGAAAATTTTATACTTGGTAATATCCTGGACAGCCATTCAAAAATAACTGACACAAGATCATGTTTATCATATAATAGTATGCTCTACACCTTATATTCATATTTTGTTGTATTATTGTTTGGGATTATTATTATTATTATTAAATTATTATTATTATTATTACTATGTGTTCTGTCTCACCACAGGTCCATTCCTTTTGTCAGTGAACTTTGACCGCCAATGCGCCCTGTCCTCAGCCTTCTTCTTTTTAAGCTCCTCTTTCCGTCAACCTTTCCTTCTATGACGTCGTGCAGAAGACAGTTCCTCCTAAGGATGTGTCCGATCCAGTTTGTTTTGCTCCGAAGAATGACATCCCAAACGGTTCTCTTCTCACCAACTCTTCTTGGTACTTCTTCATTTGACACCCTGTATTTCCATCTAATAATAGGTGTGTAAAATGTAACGTGTGAAAGTAATAGGATACAATACGTGAAAATAGTGAGCACACACAGTTGAGGTGGCCGGTGGGAATGTGGGAAATGCAAGAAAAGACCAGTGCTCGCCCAGTTTTTATAGCAAAATATTTGTTTGGCTAAAATAAATAAAATATTGCTCTAGTTTAAACGCAGAGTTTAATTTTCTTCAGATGGGGACCTCAACAGTTCTTGAATATATGTCATGAGCATAACGAAATTGGATGAGGAATTTTTTAAATGAGGAAAGAAGTGTATCCAGGATATCCTTGACTAATATTTAAGCACGGTTGAGGTTAAGATTAGAAGAAAATAAAACGATAAGTAATACTCGTCGCTCGCAGACTAGAACATATTTTATTTAAGGATTCTAGTTGTTTTTTTAAAGTACAACATCTTAAGGGCTAACGTAAACACACACCGACAACATCATTGTCGGAGCATGAGAGGCGGGCAGTTTTGTGATGTATTATGGGTAAACAACATGACTTCCGTGTGAAATAGGAGGTTTATTTGGTCGTGATTGCTTCATCACCGTAGGAGACTGCGTCAGACGTGGAGAAAAAGAGAATTTTGAAAAGATTCTATAGTTCTTATCCCACAAACACGCTTTGTTCTTCACTAATTTAATCAGTCACTATGTCATACTTAAGCTGGCTAGACATTTTATCCAACAACTATGCTACACAACTAAAACTATATAAAGTATTATTACAAATAATAACTAAAGCACAAGCACCTAAAATCTCGAAAGATGGAACCAAAACAATGTCAGATCACAGCTTTTAACGATCATATATTACACGTCTCTTTTTATCAATTAGTAGAGATAACCAAATCTAGTCCAACATAATAATATTACAAATTTATTTAATTTACATTATATTCCATTATAAATATCTACGTAGTGCAACATCCTTTTGTTTCTCTCTATCACCCTCCCAAGCAAAATCTTCTCGTAAAACAAATGAGCACAGATGAGAGACGAATGCACCACGTTACTAGTATATTCTAAAAGCAAAGGCTTTGTAAAAAAAATTGTTGTCAGGTAGGGGTGAGGTCATTTGCGTGGTAGTCACCGAGCAGCCAAGACCTACGTTCATCAAAAGAAAACTTTTTTTTAATTAATCACCGAATTAGAGTTAGGACCATAGCTATTTTGCGTCGGTCACTAGATTGGGTCAATCTTGATTCAATCTTATTTTTAAAATATAGCTTCTAACAAGACGTAAGAGAGAACATCACAATCTGGAGACGAGTGCGCACCTGTTCTGCGCACAGAGATTGGGGTGTTTATCAAGGGGCCAGCCGGCATCAATCCGACATATCGGTGGTCATCGCGATAATGTTGTCGTGTCAGCATCGTGTACTGCCTGGTCATAAGATTAAACGGAATCTTAGTACTACTTATATCGACGCCGGCACTGACACAAATTTTATCGGTACATATAGATCCGCCCTAATGATATTGAACATGGCGAAAGCCAACCTTCATTCGTGTTCCTTTAATTTAGATGGTTAAAAGTCATTTATAGCCGATACTGGCACTAAAAGTATGTAACTAAATAAAAATCTCCTTCCCTTCTAACCATTAAAAGAAAATCAAAGTTGGTTGTTTAACCGAGTGTCTGTTGGCAACACCAGAAGCGCGGGTTGGGAGGGAAGAAGCTCTAACACCCAGGTGTGGAACCACGGTGCTCCTAAAGGAACGAGGGAGGGGTTGGACTTCAAGGTCCCCCCCCCCACTCACCCCCGTGGCGTCTAGGACGAGTTATGGGCCTCCTCCCTCACCCCACACCAAGCTCGTAAAAATTGTCCCTTCACACCTCCGCGACCATTTACCTCAGTCCCAAACGACACTAAATCTGTAGGTTTCTTGCCCTCAGGTATAAGTCGTGCTGAGAAATATATGGATCTACCCTAGGTTTTAAGGGAGGGAAAAAAACATTTTTAAAAACCTTCCACGAGAGAGGACAGCAACAACAACGAGAAAAAAAACCCTATAAGGACGTGTGCTAATGGTAGAATATTTGGCCATAATTGCCAGATGTTTCATATGGGAGTCACACACATACAACATTTTTTCCTCTGTGAGCAACATCGAAGTCTTTTTTTTTATGATGGAGAACGTTTACAACATTTTACAACGTTTTTCTTATCGATATGCGTGATCCCAACCTTGATTGTATAACCCTCGTGTTTTCAGTTTCCCATTTCCTATCGTTTAAGAGGATGTAGCCCATCATGTAGCTGGTAAAGATACAGTCTGATTTTATTAACACGGTCCTTTTAGGAAATACAAACTTTTATGTGGCCAACATTGATAACATGCTACTTTTATATTAGTATGAATTTGTAAATATTGATCAAAACTGACAGCTGCCGTTGACATGACTTAGCGTATAAATATGTGAAAGTAGATTTGGTAACTTTTCTATCTTTAAGATAAGGCTATTCCTATTAAAATTGGACTATACAATGTAACCAGCTTTATTTTTATTTTTCTTAATACTATGTCTTACTACCCGTCCACACGTATATATTTATTACACTAATGTGTTTGGGAGTAGGAAGGTTGAGTTTAGATGAAGTGTATCCAGATTTGCATGGAGGGAAAATAAAAAAAACGTTTAGGAAAAACCACCCTCAGTAAACCTGAACCGGGATAAAAACCCGATTTCCCCGTCTTTAGCAGTCTAATCTATTGCGAGAGTAGCGCCTTAAACCATGCGGCCACTCTTTATGTTATTCTAGTGTGACCCATATTTTATTTTAATATTTTACATCCAGGCTATTAGCATATTTACACTAGAGGAGAAGGGATGTGAAAGGTAGGATTTATATGAAATATACCCTCATTCGCGTATTGATGGGTAGTGAGTAACTATTTAGGAAATGCCATTTTAATACACCCAACCGGAAATCGAACCCCAAATGTCTCGTTATTGAAACAAACTGAGCTAAACGAGACTCGCATCTTGTTCAGCGTGCCCACCAGTGCGGGAACGTTCCGTCAAGTTCTTTGTTTGGTAACGCTACACTTACAGTTGAGCTGTGAGAACTCTTCTACGCCTATAAGTTATTTTCCCACAGAAAAAATAAAAATAATAAACTTTTCCTTGTGACTTTGGTTTGGGGTCAAAATTTTCTGTGGTAGGACACTGACAAACACACACACAAATTCACTCACTCAACCCAACTCAACCTTCACAGAACCTTCCCAGATATATATATATATATTTTCTAGACCAGCCTTGGTGGCGTAGTTAGCTAATGCGCTAGTTTCGTGATGAGCCAGATTGCCGAGGATGGGGAGATCAAGGTTCGAATCTCACTCGGGTGAACTGAGATTTTTTTCCTAAATTATTTTTTCACTCTCTCCCTACACAAATGTGGGTTCACTTCCTCTCTATTCAACCTTCCCAATTCCTAGCTCATTGGGGTAGTTAGTACTAAGGCTTAAATCCTGAAAGAATAGTAAGAAGATGTGCTAAGTTTCATTATTTTGTTCAGTGTCTTAATTATACTCTTTCAAGTAACACGCATATATTAATTATTCCAATAAAATGGGGATGAGGAAGGCGGAATTTTAAAGGAAACTAAACCGAATTTGCATGCATAGCTAGTGTGAACCAATTTAAAAAAAATAGCACCCTCAGTACACACGACTGATACTAAAATCTCAATCCCTCCGTCACCAGCAATCAAGTCATGGATCGCGGGTCACACTCGGCCCACGAGTCATCAATTTGAAATGCCTGATTTAGAAAACGTGATCACCGATGTGAGTATTAACAGATAAATGATATGTCACTTGCAGATACTCAAACATGCTTGTGCCATTGTTGTGCCTCGCACCTCCAGTGGTATTTGTAAACTAAGGCTGGATGAAACGCAAAACACCGATACACAAGGAAGAACAATGTATGTTTTGTATTGTGGGCACTCGTTTGGTCACTCCTGTCTATCATTGTTTTGTTTTGTTAACTTGTAAAGATTTTAACTTTAAGGTGGGAGTTTAGGGGGCGTGAGGAAAAAAAAGTCAAGTGTTTTTGTAGTTTTTATAGCGAACATTATTTTTGGCCAAAATAAATCAAATATTGCTCAAGTAGAAATATAGATTTTAATTTTCTTCACATGATAATATCAACAGTTGTTTAACATCTGTAATAAGAATAGAGGAATTTGATGATGCACTTTTTAAATTAAGATAAAAAGTTGTCATTAACACCCTGAAAAATGTTAAAGTTGATTCACAGAGTCGATATCTTTGGACATTACGGATATGGACTATGTAGACGGGCGTAATTCGACGTTGACCACAAACGTGGTGCCAAGTGATATTCCAGCCACATCATGTGCACGTTAATAAAGGCGTCAGTCTCGTCTTATCTGGTTTGGTGGTGACGGGGAGGTTGATGTTCAGATTTCTGTAGTGTATTTAGTTGTTAATTATTTTATTCCTAAATCAATTCCTTTTACTCTCTTCGACAATAGGGGTACATTTCTATACTTTTGTTTTTATTTCTCATCCGTACCGTATTGATGTAAATATACAGACAGACCGAACGAGGGGTAAAAAGTAGAGAACGAAAAAAAATGAGTGTATGACGCGCGTCATGGAGCGTTCCTCGAGCGAGAAACGAGTTTCCTCCACCGGCCGCTAATATTGATGGCGCTACTAGTAACGGTGAACGGTGCGTGATGGATTCACACGAGGGAGCGGTGTGTGATGGATTCACGCATCGGGAACGGTGCTTGATGGATTCACCACTACCCCAGAAAATCTAGTATACTGTACTTACATGCTTATGATCATAAAATTATTTCTCCCAAAACGTAAAATTTAAGATAATTGACCTCAATAATAAGCAAATAACATTTAAATTATTTTTATTGAAACCACCCGAAAACCCTTTCGTGGCCCCTTGTTAAGAATCGCTTATCTAAGACATCACTTTCTCAATGTATTAGACTACCGATGACTGAGAGATCAGAGTTCATTGAGACGGGGTGCTAAAATAAAATTAGTCCTATTGATAGAATAGTGGCACAAAATTTGCGTAATCTTTGTAATTATATTTTTTGTTCATAATTGAGTATATTTAATAAGTCACTTTGATCTTTTAATATTTCTTTAGCAACATATGATGTTTACTCTACATTGGTTGAAGGGCTTGTGACCCAATTTAGTATTTTAATCTGTAAACTTAAGTGTAGGCGTTGTGAATCAATCATTTCTAACCATAATATAATAATATCTTACACCTATTTTAAAAACTGACTAGAACCAAGAAATGTTTACACTTTTTTTAGGATAAGGATGACACCTTTCGAACTATTTTGTGATTTTGTTGTTTTGGAAAGCGTATGTATTTCTGATCTCTGGTCGGATATAGTGTTTTTCAATGCACTATGTATTCTGGTATGGGCTAGAAAGAGTTGTTAATTTCATTGAGCTGTCTCAGTATTCCTTATGGCTCTGACAAATATAAACGTGGAAGAGGTATTAGTGATACTATTAATTAGATTAATAGGCCTATACGGCTGTGATATGTGTGATGAATGGAATGATGGTGTCGTTTGTCGGGTCAGTTGGTGTATGCATTTCGGTGGGCTTGGCAAACTGATGTGCAATAGCACCTTCTGGCTCAGTGAAGAAAGCAACGGTACTCTTCCTCACTCCTAATTTCCCTAGTGAACCTCTTTAGTGCTGTCTAGGATTTACAGGTGACGCGGATGGTGGAACTGTTGAGGTTCCAACCAATCTTCGGGTTGATTACTATTGCCTACGTTCATACATATTACATTTCTATGGTTGTAAAAGAAACACTTTTAGGATATCCCCACGATGCGCGATGTTTATGAGTGTTGTATGAACACCATTAGCTTAATGTATTGATGTTTAAACACTAAGGCTAAGGAATATTTAATTTAATTTTCTGCACATATGAATATAAATCGTTCTCTAATATTCGTCATTAGCATAGTGTAATTTGATAAGAAACTTTTTAAATAAAAAAAAAAAATTCTTGGCAAATTCCTTGATACCCATTACAGTTATTCAATTAATATTATTATTATTTAGCACCGCGTATTACTACCCGTTCGGGTTATACGCTTTAAGTACTAATTACGCTAATGGATTAGGAATTGGGAAGGTTGAATTAGAGGAAGTGAACCCGCCTTTGCGTGGAGGGGGAGTGGAAAACCATTTAGGAAAACCACCCCCAGTTCACCCGACCGAGATTCGAACCTCGATCTCCCCGTCCTCGGCGGTTGAGCTCAACACGACTAGCGCGTTAGCCAACTACGCCACCGAGGCTGGTACAGGTATTTAAGAACTGTGTAAATAGCTGTATTAATAAAATTAAACTAATTGTATCTACTAAAGCAATATTTTAATTGTTTAGCCAATAACAGCTTTTTGCTATAAAAACTGAAAAAATGCAGGCCTTAGCTTCTAGTGATTCATACACTAAAATAGAAAAATAAGCTAAATTTAAACTAATAGTATCCCTATGTATGGAGTTAAATAATACTTCATTTTCTAATGCAAATGAATCTTATAAAAACTACTTTTTTGGTTACTTACCCTTCCAACAAGAACCCTTATATATTTCCTCTAGGTCTTATTATTATTCTATAGCTTTAGTAACTTTTTTTGTCACTGCGTCTTATTTCCTGTTAAGGTTGTACGCAAATATGATAATTACTCTAATGGGGATAATGGGGTAGGAGTGAAGAAATACACATTCAAAGGTAACATACTCGCATTTTCGTGGAAGAAGAGTGGTACACCATTTAAGAAAAACCACACTCAGTAGTCCAGACCAGAATTCAAACCCTGATCTCTCCGTAATCAGCAGTCCAGTCTAACACGATAGTTACGCTTTAGAACTTTCGTTCTAGTCAGCTATTATATTATTTGATCAAAAATGAGCACACCAACTTTACAGCCAACACTTATGATCCGATACACTTCCAGCGCTTAATGCAGCCGATTTATGAATAAGGCTTTCCCAACATATATTTAGGATACAATTTTAACAGAACCATATCGATGGTCCCACGAACTAAGGCGTCAGTATTGTCTGATAAGACTTTTCAATGATGTGGAGTTCGGGGTTTGAATCCCGACTTTGATGGGTTTTCCTAAATACACTTTGCCTCAATATGGATAATAATTTTTTTCTAAATTCTACCTTTCTCATTTATATTTTAATAGTACAAATATGTAAATATCCCCGTCGGGTAGTAAGATGTGATGCAAGCAAAAAATATATCAAGAGGAAAAGGGAGGCTTAGGTTACCAGAGCTTTAAATCACGATTTTAACAATGCGTTTCATAAATGAACAAGTACATGCCACGTGATTCGTGACGTAACAAGCCATGGAAAATTGTCGGCCGCGACCGACACGTAATACCTTTTAGACGGATGCATGACTCAAAAGACCGACTAAAATGGAGCTTGGATCACAATAATTGCTCATAAGTAATATAATAACAGCGTATGGACCAAGCGGGTACTAAAACGTGGTGCTGAAAATAAATACAATGCTATAACTTTCAATTCATTAAATTCTATATATTTATTTTTCATCTAATGCCTTTAAAAGGTAGGTACTTTTTAATTTTTATCGGCAATAGTATGAGTTGAAACTTCAGGATGATCTCCATTTCCCCTTTGGCCAATTGACTGAGGACTTACTCGATTAAAATACTGTACACACCTTAGAATTAGGATGTAAAAGTAAAAAATCCCCAAAACAATGCTGGATATGAAGTGTGTAAGAAAAATACCCCAAAGGAGACCAAAAAAGAGATGGGAAGAGCAGATAAAAGCATTGTGCGAGTGAGAAGAAAATATTGGAAGCAAATAAAGAAGGAAGAATGATGGAAGGAAAGAGTAAGATGGAGGAATTTTACTCAACTGACCCGGCCACGGGCTGGAAACAGTATTGATGATAATTATTATTTTGATGATGGCCTTAGAAATATGAAATTAAAGGTTTTATCCCTGATATTAAATCCAGGCCAATATGTTGCTAATTTTCGACTCAAAACTATTTTGGAAAATGTTTAAATATATATTTTTTTAAGTCTTTGAGTGAGGGGGAATGCTGGTCTGCTGCAACCATTCCTTAATATCCACCCTTGTTTTGACGTTCTTTTCCCTTTCCTCTCTCAATAAAACAACATTTTTATTGAGTGATTGAGTGAGCAACCTTATGTATTTCTTGTAAAATATGGGTCTGAGAGTTGGCCGACTCAACGTTGGCTACAGTAGCCAACCTCTTCTTGCTCCCTAACTCCCCTTTCCCAACCCTACATCCCATAAATATGCAACAGGGCAGCTCCCATGACCCATCGAGAGCTGAGCGCGTCGAATGGAGACAGTGTAACATCTCTGCTTGAGCTCTTCGACGTCATATTTATTGGCCTCTTTGGGCTGCTATGGCGCAGTGCCATGTTTATTGTGGTTTTATGATAGGGCAAATGTCCCTTGAAATCTCCCCCTTGAGATGTACAACTGTACATATAGTACTTTTATCATCTATAAGTAGGGCTTTTCTATATAAAATAGCACATATATATTTTTTTTAAGTTTTTATTTGTGTCAGCGATGATATTGATGTCTTCTACCGTTAAAAATATTGCAGATTTTTTCCTATTAAGGTTTTTCAAGTGCACTTTACAAACCCAAGCCTAATATAATTTAAAAGGGCTGTAATATCACACACAACCCTTTTTATTTACTTAGTGATTACCCTGATGAACGAGTAGGTATACCAAAATTATTATTATTATTATTATTATTATTATTATTATTAGCACCACGTCTTACTACCCGTTCGGGTTATACGCACTTACGCTAATGTGTAATGATAGGGTGATTGTGAGATGAAATGGAGGACCTACAGTTTAACGTGGAATCCGAACCACGGTGGAGGCATGGCATTCCCCACATTCACAATATGTCTTGTCAGAGGTGAAGGAAGGGTTTGGTAATCAGAAAAATCTTTGCCATGACCGAGGATTGAACCCCGGCCGCCAGCACAGAAGTCTGACACCTTACCCCTAGACCGCCAGGTCACCTATACCAAAATTAAATATACCCATCAGCATCCCCCGAAATTTAACCAGTATCCCCTAAACTTGGGGTCTACCTACTTGTAGGGACGGTATTGGTCATGGTGTCCAAAGTCAGGGAAAATTGATAAAACCTGAAATTGTAACGGAATCTATAGATGTCAAGAAAATCAGAGGAGACTTAGGTGAATTTTGTAATTGGTCAGCGTAAAATATGTATTCTTCTCTCGAGGAAATTTTTACTGTATCTTATTCAAACACAGTTTTAATTAAAGGTATGTTTATTTAATTTTTGAGTGCATTCTAAAACTAATGCTTTATAACACATTGAGTATTTTGATTTTTTTTAAACATTCTTATCAACTCCAATATGGGTTTTAGTTGGATAAATTTTTATTTTTAGATTAAAAAAACAATCTAAGAATAATTTAACTTAACTTTTCTGAAATTTTGCGACTACCGTGTTTGGGAATTGACCCAAGAGTTTTCTAATAGAGAAAACCCTTGTACATTAACTCGTACCCAGCCACAGAAGGTCATTAGCCATGCCACTACCAACAACTCTTGTTTCGTTACCTGTCTAGAATTAGAACTACGTTGAATCTGACATGAAAGAGGGGGTTATCTAATTGTTGGTGAGAGCAGTGTGGCTATGGTTCTACCCGTCTAATAGACTCAGATTGGATTAGAGGCCAGGCCGGACTGTTTGACGTGTTACCTCTTCCTCTACTGCCCCCGTCAATCTCTTGTCCGATCAAGAGAACCTCTTCTCACTCCAGAGGTTCCGGTTTGTTCCGGTAATTGGTGGCTATGAATCTCTACTGAAAACACTCATCACCACGCTTGTTACCTACAACAAATAACACATCCACCCCCACCTCTCCCCCCCTCTTTGTGGTGGGGCCGAACTCTTTCAGTCCACAGAGACGTCTCCTCTTGATTTAAACATTGGCTTTTGGGCTCCCGGTTGCTAGGAATGAAGCCTGTCTGCGAGATGTTTGATTCCTTGTAGCACGTCTTCTTACACGTGGGTGGATGAAAGCATCCAAAATACGCCTCACGTCAAACTGTAAAGCCTGGACGTGAATATGCCTACCCCAAACCCCCCACCCTAATGGGACCATCCCTGTCGTAGGATGGCTACGAAAAAGGTGACTAGAAGTGTTGGTTCTAGTTGGTTTGATGCCTAGTAATTTTAGTGTTTATAATGTTCTTACACATTATTGTTATAAACCAACTAATTAAGTTTTTTTAAGTTTTTTTAAGTTTTTTTATTGACATCAGTGAACACGTGGGCTAAGGGATCAATCTTCGTCAGGTTTGATTTTTTGTTGAAGGGAATATTGGGGTTCGAATCCTAGCTGGATGTTCTGAAGATGTTTTCTCTTGAATGGTTTCCAGCTCTTCATCCACAAATTTGTGGGTATATTTTTTCTAAATTCTACCTTCAGCAGCCCCGTTCTCTTAATGTAAATATTTGGATAAGTAGGCTTACTCAGACGTTGTGCACAATAAAATTTTGATAAATAAAAATTGATGAACTAAAAAGTACGGAAAAATTAAATAAATATTGGCATATGCCGTTTTATTACCGATTTAGTTGATGTAGTCAAGTAAGCATACTAAAAAGCCTTTAAATAGATAAAATGTAACGTTTTTAGTAAATGATAAAATTTGAAACCTCAACTTGCAGATATTATATGAATTATAGGTTATTATTACCCTAGGTGAGCAAAATAACTAGCAGTTATTATTAAAAGTTACTGATAATAAGCTTACAATATTTAGAATTTTAAAAATATATCGAAAACTATTATTTGGATTATTTAACGCTCACTTTCTAAACACACACATTATATCAGGATACGACTTACAAACTAACTGAAACTACTACATTTCTATTAACAGCCATATCTCATAAAAATATTTTGTAAATTGTTAGAAGGATGCATCTCTATTCAAACTAGGCTCCTCTAGACGTGCTATAAGCAACAATAACCACTTAGTCACATGACAGATTACATTTGTGATAGAGGATGAACTCATACACAAGTGAGTCACCCACCCCATGTTGTTAAACTAGTGTCCCTTCTGGGAGACGAGTTGCAGACGTCTTTAAGTCCCCTGCTATCCTAATATGGCTGAGCCAAGGTGAAGGCAAAACGTACATTTCCTTATAGAATTAAAAACATATAACATTTTGAGTTTCATAACTTAAAACATGTTGATTTAAAAGGTAAAATTAGCTCATTTTCAAAGATATTTCAAGTGAAATATCACAGTTTTGAGACTAAGGCAAGATCTGGCCTTCCTCAAACCAATTAGGTCCTTTTTTCCCCAAACAGAGTCACAACAGAAATATTATTGAATAATTGAGGATTGTTTTAGTGATTTCAAACCTTCATTTCTGCCATTTCCATACGTAAGACCACGACGAGAAGATATTTCCTTTCAAGTAGGCGGTGACCTTAAAATTGAAGCCAACTTGTTTACTACTCGGCCAAGGAGAGACAAAAATCAAACCTAGAATTGGAGAGTGTAGTGGACCGTAGACGATGTAATAAGGATGTTTGTGGAGACTTGGGGTGTAGGTGGAGTGTTGGGGGAAATATGTTCATTTCGTGAGGAGGGTAAGAGGCGGTGAGGGGGGAGGGGTAGGGGGTAGGGGGTAGGAGGGCTCTTGAGAACATTTTAGTCGCAGGCATTCACACGTTTACCCTGCATTTCGGTGACCGGACACTTTCCTAAGTCCGACTCTAACTTGGAATGGGGGGAGGGGAGCTGACAACTTAATTGGGAGGCTCAATTCAAGAGTAAGCTATATCTTAAGTAAACTATTTTACTACCAGGAATTCACTGCTCAATATTCAGTATAACTATGGCTTAGCAGGTTTTTTTATCACCGTTTTTCACAACCTATTTAGGGTGTACGCCGATGTAATTATTACTTTCTGTGTTATGATTAGAAAGGTTAAATTTAGAGGAGGTGTACCTGCATTTGCATGGAGAGAGATTGAAAAACATTTTTGAAAAAAACATTCTCAGTACATCAAACTGGGATCAAATTCCTATCTTCCAGTCATCAGCATTATAGTATATTGTGAGAGTGATGCTTTAGACCAGGAGTCTTCAACCCAAGGCCCGTTATATTGTTCAAACAATGGGGATATTTACTCAAAATTTGTACTATAATATACACTAGAAAACCCGAAAAAAATTGCGCTATACATACGTAAGACATTTTTTGACTCATGGTTTTAAATGTTATTTTTAAAGAATTAAGGTCTTCTTTTGTATATTTGGACCAATACAAAATATCGATATTGGGTCTCAAAGAGTCAACACTTCGTATTAAAATTTTGACTTCCGGTTGAGGTTTTCGTCATTTTACTAGGGGATGCACATCTTATGGTTATTGCATTACTATTAAATTTCTCATCTTATAAATTTTGAACTATAAAAAAGGTAATAATTGACTATTGAGTCTAAAATGAGAAATGGAATCGTTATAGTCGATTTTGAGAAAATTGAATTTTTCTCTTTTCCCCCTTTAGTAAACTGCTATTAATTTTAGGGTTAGACAGACACACACACAGGCGGCGTTGCAGAAACTACTTTTTAGGCTTCATGGGGTCATGAAACGCCGACATCCATCAACATCTCGGGTTGGATTTTTTGACAGTCATAATACGTTACCTTAACGTGGTAGCAAAGTTAAAAGAAAAATATATTTTTGTATAGCTTGAAAACATTTGGTTTTATAAAAATATACTTCAAATAAAATATGTTTATTATAAATAGATCCACATGTATGCAATGATAAGTAATTTCATATCTCAAAGACTTAGGGATATAAAATTTAAAATTAGAATTTACGCATAAGGCCGGAACCCTTAAAGTCATTTTGAGGAAAAGTTGAGAACAGCCATTTGGTTTGTAATATTGATCAGATTTTAATAAAATTGATTTTTTTCTCTTTCTGCCCTTAAGAAAACTATCCTTAATTTTAGGGTTGGATATCCAATTCCAAAAATTCCTCGGGGTAGGCCTATTAAATCTCTAGATACCAAGTTTTAACCCAATCGGTAAAATAGTTTAGAATCTAGTCCGAGATACAGACTAGCAGACGGATGGACAGACAGACAAACGGCATTGCAAAAACAACTTTTTAGGGTTCGGGGGGGTCATGAGACGTCGACATCCATCAAAATCTCGAGTTCAATTTTTTTGACGATCACAATACTTGCTCTCTCTACCTCTAAGGTGACGAGAAACTATAAATATTGAAATTGGGTCCCCAAGGGTCAACACTTCGTATTAATATGTCAAATTCCTATTTAAAAATGTTGACATGTTATTAGGGGTTGCACATCTTATGGTGATTGCATTGATATTCAAGCCCTCATTTATAAATGTTGACCAATAAAATAGGTAAATATTGACGATTGAATCCAAAATTATAGTGATAGATCAATGCTGTACAAACATTTCCCCTAAGAGGTTGAGAGAAAGAGAACAAACACTTTTTGATAGACTTACTTATTTCTTACTCTATGGCATTAGAGAATTATTGCGTTAAAACTTAAGTAGTATCTCTCTACAACTGAAGCTCACAAAATTGTATTAATATATTTGCCTATATCTCAGAAACTGTTGGTTTTATAAAAATATGTTTCAAGTAAAAGTTTTTTATTTTTAATAGTAAGTTATTTGGTATCTCAAATATTTACGGAGATACGGAAATTTTCGCTTCTGTAAATTTATAATCTTAATCAACGCCTAAATACAAATTTGAATCAAAATTTTTAGAGCCTATTTTGAGAAAATCTATTTTTTTCTCTATTAGCTTTTTTATTAAACTACTCTTAATTTTGGGATTAAAAACACACATACAGATGGCTTTGCAAATACCACTTTTTAGGGCTCAGGGGGTCATGAGACATCGACATCTATCAACTTTTCCAGTTAGATTTTTTTTACAGTCGCAATACTTTACCTTTTAGTGTTCGAAAAGAAGGTATTGGTTTTATACAAATATCTTTCGGGTAAAATATTTGTATTATAAATTGATCTACATATTTTAGATGATAAGTAATTTAATATCTTAAATAGTTTCGGAGATATGATATAAAATGATAATTTACGCATCAGACCGAAGCCCTTAAATCCATTATGCCAAAATATTGACAGTAGCCATTTTGTTTGGAATTTTTTATAAATGTTTTGAAATTAAATTTTATTAAAATATTTAGGACCGATTCTAAGAAAATCAACTTTTTCTCTTTTTGCCCTTCAGTAAACTACCCTTGATTTTAGGGTTGAATAGCCAATCCAAATAATACCTGGGGGAAACCCTATGAAAATCCTAGATACCAAGTTTTAGCTCGATCGATAAAATAGTTTAGGCTCTAGTTGCAGGTACAGACAGACGGAAATTCAAAAACCACTTTTTCGGATTCAGGGTGTCATGAAACTTAGAGATTCATCAAAATAATGAGTTCGATTTTATTGACGATCACAATACTTTCTCTACCTCTAAGATAGCGAGAAAGTAAAAATGGAAAAAAACAAAACAAGAGTTATACTTGACGATATATCCAAAATTATACATGTTGGAGACAGGCCTAATCCCTAATGTGAGTATAAGTGTATAAGAATTAGCCAATATGAGTATTTTAATATGTACTCAATCCTAATATTATCGGTACAGTGTTGCCAACAAGAGACAGAAACTTTGGCCCTTGTACATGAAAAGGTTAAAGACCCTTGCCTTGGACCATGTGGCCACCAAAGTGGATTAAATAATTATTAAGTTTAGTAATAGTTTAATTATCCACCCCGTCCAGCTTTGCTCATTTCAATTACGTTAATGGTGTCGGAATAAGCAAAGTATAATTCAGAGGTAATGTTCCAGCGTTCGTGTGGAGGAATAGTGAGAAACCATTTAGGAAACACCACTCTGGTAAACTCGTCCAGGATTCAAACCCTTGACCTCTACGCTATCGGAAAATCAAACCAGATGATTTGTGACTTTATAGCACTATGTAAGCCTACTCAAACGTACAGCCAAATGTTTGCAGAAGTCAATTTTAACCAAATTAAGTATCTATATTCTAAAAAAAATTCTTCTATGGTGACTTAGTTGTATTATTTTCTTCCATATTTTTTTAGCACCGTGCATACTATTCGTTTGAAACGTACGCAAATTTATTAGTTAAATCTATTTGCATATGAGGAAATATACCCCAACTTGCGTGAGGAGATAATGTAAAATCATTTAGATAAAAAAACTACCTCAGTAGGGGCCTACACCATCTAACTATTGTAATTTGTGAAAATACCGGAGGGTGGAGGGGGGGAGGGTAGCAAGACGTGGTGCACGTAAAATAAATCACATTGGCGTTGAGCTATATGCGAATATTTATCTTCCAGGAAATAACTTTTTAGAACATTTAGAAAATAAATGTAGAGTAGTCAATCATTATTGGCAAATATCCTCTTCCGTTACCGCGTGGTCTAACGTGCTACTCTCACAGAAGACTAGACTACCGATGACGGGGAGATCAAGATTCGAATCTCAGTCGGGTGTACTGAAGATAGCTTTTTCCAAAATGGTTTTTCCCTCTCTCTCCGCGCATATGTGGGTACACTTTCTTAAAATTAACCTCTTTAATTCATAAAACCATTAGTGTGATTAGTACCTAAGAGTATAGCCTGAATGGATAGTAAAGACGCGCTGCTAAAAGAATTTGATAAATGGTCACACACTATCTTAAAGCTACCAAAATTTACACCGCCTGATAGAAAGGACTGATACAAACAAAAAAGTTGTTTGGCGTATGAACGGATAAAACTATAGGGTAGCTTATAACTTCATAATCGGTCAGATGCCACGGATACTAAATGATTGTGACTTTATTGTAGCGAGGAGTGTGGAATGGTATAACAACACATTGGAGATCACATAAGGAATAAACATTTTATGTGTACCAGACTAAGGTTTGAACCCTGGTCTCACCACCAATAGCAATGCGATGCAAGTCTAAGCAACACGGACCACCACACCAGGTTTATTTCAAGCATTTTTTGCCCCCCGCGTTTTACTAATCATCCGGCCCATCCACATTTATCTACATTAACGAGGTAGGAATAAAAAGGTTAAGCTCTTTAGATCAAACGTAACAGCATGTGCGTGAAGGGCGATTGGGAGACCAGATAGTAAAATAGAATCATGATACACCCAGACGGAATTTGAACCAAGACCTTCCGGTCTCTGAGAATCCAGACCAAATGAGCTTTACGCTTCAGTAGGTAGACCCACCGATGCAAGTTAAACCTTGTTGCTTAATCTAAACTACTTAGAGAAGAAAAAATAACTCTAATACGTCATAAACTGACATTTTACTGATGATAAATATATATTCCGAGAGAAAAAAATATTCTGGAACGTACGCATAAAAACATTTTCATTATTTTGAAAGCAGTCGTATTTATTTTTTTCTTCCCATCTTTTGGAAATGGGTGGCTCTTCGACTGAAACTTGACAGAACACGGAATGGTAAAAGTTGGTCTCGGAGGGATGAGAGGAGGAGGGAGGGAAGGAGGTGAGAATGATTCAGCAGGTCGCGGCCTCGCGTCGAGAACGGGCGGACAGAAAAAAAAAGTTAGATAAAAAATCCACCTTTCCGGGACCGTCCCGAATGCTGGCTAATGGAGCGACGTTTTCACACCCGGGGGTCCTGGGTTCAACTCGTGATTACGGTATCATTTCATTTGTTACTCGAATTTAATGCTTTCCATCGCATGCTGAGCTTAATTTGATGTATTAAAAAAAACTATTTTAATATATGTCTTTAATAAGTTGCTTAATTACCTGGCCCCACACATGTGGGCACGCAGACTAAATGTTAATCTGATTTAATCTGATTTGTCGGTGATGGGGAGCTAATGGTTCAGTTCACGGCATGGTATTGATGGTGGTTTTTGTAACTGGTATCCCACTCTCTCTCCACGCCATTTCGGGCAATTTCTTATTTCTAACTTCCGCATCTCTACACCCATCAGAGGGTAGTCCGGATGGGTGTTAAGACGCGGTATATATCTGAAATTCTGTTCTTGACTTATAATCATTAATATAAAAATGTCAGGACGAGAAAGATGAATTTTAAGCATATTGACCATAATTAACACGGAGAGAAGATAAAGAACAGCCTCCGTCGCCCTCAAGAGGCTTTTAAAATCAGGTATCTCGATCCAAAAGTTCAAACTAAGGGCCGGGTGACGGTACATCTAACATTCAATCAGAACTGCTTGTTATTCACATTTCGGGAGATTGGTTGACTTCCGTGACTGTACTTTAAATACGGACCTAAAGCCCGGTACACACGACACAACTTATTGTACGAAAAGTTGTACAAGAAATTGTAGCCTAAAGATGGCGTCGTGTGAACACCAAATATTGTACTTGATTTGCTCTGCCCAACTTATCATACACAATTTCAGGAAATAGAACACCTCTTATATCATCAATTCTTACTGTACAGCTTTTGGATTGTTAACATTAAATAATCGTATCTGTCCGACATGAACTAACTAAATACATGATAATGTATTCACTAGGCACCAAGCTATTTATAAAAACAGTTACAATTTAAAACTGTATTTGTATCATCTAGCTTCTATATTAATAAAATGAAGAGTGTGTGTAACTGTGTTCTATCATGAGCATTGGGAGACATCTTTCGCACGTAGAGGTCTTAAATTTAAAAATTATTAGCCCCTGTAAACAAATATATGCACCTCAAAACTGTAATTTAAAAATTTGGATTAAATTTTATTTTATTAATTAAAAACTGAATCGAAATAAATTAAATAAGGAGATTTTATTTACTGTTTCTTTGGAGCAAATAAAATTGCTGCTAGGGGTAATGAATCACGCAATACATTAATAATAAATATAATATAATAATTAAAAAATATTACGAATAAACTTAGTCAATTTATCATTGATTTATTTACTCTGTGTTATTATTATTATTATTATTAGCACCACGTCTTAATACCCATTCGGGTTATACGCACTTACTCTAATGTTTAATGGTAGGGTGATTGTGAGATGAAATGAAGGACCTACAGTTTAACGTGGAATCCGAACCACGGTGGAGGCCTGGCATTTCCCACATTAAAAAGATGTCTTGTCAGAGGTGAAGGAAGGGTTTGGTAATCAGATAAATCTGTACCGGGACCGAGGATTGAACCCCGGCTGCCAGTACAGAAGTCTGGCACCTTACCCCTACCCCACCAGGTCACCTATTCTGTGTTATCATTCCACCAAAAGTAAAAATAAACCATGGCATAGCTCACAATATCATATGTAGATCTTATATGTCATGTAAACAATCTTGAGGTAAGACTTGACCGAGATATTGCGCAATTTTTTGCACAATTTTTTGTACCAGAAGTTGTCTCGTGTGGACCTACCTTAATGTACCAATCTTGCAGCCTTTCCAAACACAATCATATATAGCCCATGGGCCTCTCAGAAGCCAAACCGATTAACTCCATTATTTCTTTTAATTCATCATTTTAGTATCAACGTAGGTCTACGTGATTAATAAAGAACTTTTAAGAAACCCTAACAAACAACTCCATGGCTTATTATCTTATCAACAGGTGGCAGCAATGTATGGCTTCTGAATTTGGTTAATATACTCATATCATGAATACAATCTATTTTATCCACTTTTTGTTTTGTGAAGTTGACCATTTTTGATTCTGAGAGGCCCATAATTATAATTTCCAAATATAGCTTGTAATATTTGCACTGACATGATAAGGAACACAGTATTTTCTCTCTCACTTTGAGTGCCAAGTGAAGTGGATGCACCGTTGGCTTTTTGCACGGGTGGTCCCATTGATTGACAGGTTGTCCTGTTTAGGGAAGAGCAAAAAAAAAAATATTAAAATATATGGACATGGAGGGAGGGAGGTAGTTAGGACATGTCACTAGGGCCAGTTCAGTTCAGGAATTAGAGAGACCCTCATTACAGAGCCATAAACAATCCTGTTCCTGTCTGGGCATTACCACCCCCTGTGGAACTAAGGTTAGTCCCTCTTACACCCTCATAGGGTTCTGTTTGGATGCAAGTGGGGTGAGGGTAGAAAACTCTATAATCTCTGACTGGGTGGCAAAAGGTCTTTTTTTTAGCACCTATATTAAAATACATTAATAATTTATAATTGATATTAGTGTAAAATTGTACACTCCAAATTGTTTTCCTAACCTCCTTTCACAAAAATCGTGGTTCATTTCCAATTAGTGTAGATATTGGGATAGTTATGGTGGGTAGTAAGACTTGGAGCATGTAAAATATAGCCGTTGATTTTGGACATTGCTTGTATTTCCTTTTCTAGTGTGTAAACAAATGAAGTTTAGTAAAATAGTAAACCATAAAGTGTATGGAATTTATCAGAATCTTAACCCTGGGGGCACGTAGGCTGTTGCCAAGGTAAGCAATACGTGACAAATTTGACAAGACTGTACTTGAAAAGAAAAGTTTCCCATTCGGTAGGCCTATCGAACCTTTCTTTTAAAGCAAATAAACATGAATTCAATTATTCTATTATTTTGTGATATTGGTCAAGTAATATTGAAGGAAAGGGAACGTTACTGGTACAGTCTTGGCAAACCTTTCTAACCCTGACAACAACCCACAAACCCGCTTCTGTAGTCGAATGATTTAGGGCAGGGGTTCCCAAACTTTTTTGACTGAACGAACCATTTTACCATAAAAAAATACATGCTGGAGCCCTCTTAATATTTTCCATACTAATATTGTTACATTCAATAATGACGGCTAAATTTAACAAGTATAAGAGTATAATACAAACAGAATTTCTTCACCTGTTTTGGCTGCGCCTTTAACAAATGTCCTTTAATAAAAATTGAAAAATTTGCTACTCCTATTTACTAATGCAATTTCATAGTATTAAAAAACCAATAAAGACTATTCTAAGATAGACTCAGGATGACTGAGATAGCTATAATGGAGACTAAGGGCTCCCCGGAGTACAGTTTGAAAAACGTTAATCCATCAAACTTGTGACAAGCCGATAATCATGATATGCGGCCAACGGTTCTCATAATGATCTAACATACATTTGTGACCCGATTTTAAGTTTTATCAAAGTCGTAGAAACACACCACTCAGGAATGTGTTAATCTTTCACTTTTAATTGCATCAAATTACTTGATGGGAGCTGCATAGACTTAATGTAAACAAATGATACTGAGATCCGTACGGACTTTCTCGCTCTATTGTTGAAAAATGGAGATATTTACTCAAAACTCGTAATGTATGTGAAACGAAATAATATACACTAGAAAACCAAAAAATAAACCTCGTTATACTTTCGTAAAACAGTTTTTGACTTCTGGTTTTGAATTTTATAATTTTATTTTTAAAGAATTGATGCCATCATTTATATATTTGGACCAATAAAAAAGATCCATATTGGGTCCACAAGGGTCAGAACTTCGTATTAATATTTCTAACTCTGGTTTAAATTTTCGACATTTTATTAAGTGTTGCACAACTCGCCTGTGCTCTTTTATCTCTAATTGCCCCAGCAAGCAATTTTTTTATTACTGCGTCTTATTACCTGTTCAGGCAATACAAATATGTTGTTATTATTATTATTATTATTATTATTATTATTATTATTATTATTATTATTATTATTATTATTAACACAACGTCTTACTCCCCTTTTGGGCTGTACGCACTTACGCTAATGTGAAATGGTAGGGTGATTCTAAGATGAACTGGGGGACCTACACTTTAACGTGGGATCCGAACCACTGTGGAGGTCTGGCATTCCCCACATTCACAAGTTGTGCTTAATGCACGTCTTGTCAGAGGTGAAGGAAGAGTTTGGCTACGAATATGTTGTCTACTAATTACGCTATTGAGTTAAGGATGAGGAAGGTTGAATTTACAGGAAGTGTACCCACATTTGCGTGGAAGGTGGAAAACCATTAAGGAAAAAACCATCCCTCAGTGTACCCGATCGGTATTTGAACGCGAATCTCTCTGTCATCAGCAGTCTATTGTGAGAGTGATGCCTTACACCAGTGATTCTTAACTGGGGGGCTGCGAAAGTGTTTTTTGGGTGTCTCGAAAATCTAATTAAACATTTTCTTTTCTTATTTCTGATGTCAATTATCTTAAATTTTACGTTTTGGAAGAAAGAATTCGATGATCGTAATCATGTTAGTACAACATACTCTCGATTTTCAGGGCTAATGGAGAGGTTGAGGAAGCATAGATAATAGAAATCATAGATATTACAAATAATACCCGTCCACAATGGTAATTATTAACACGAAGCAGCAAAATTGACTTTTGCATGTGACATGAATTAAGTAAAACAATTGAAACAAGAATAGACAAATTAGGGGAAAGTGTTCTACAGAAGGTGTCCCATTAAATACATTTAGGTAAGATAATTTCGGTTTTTTATTTGTTTGTTATTATAATCACTAAATAGAGCCGCTCTGTTAGAATAAATCTTAATAATTAATATGTTAGTAAAAACTAGGGGGCTGCGACAATATTTTAGGATATTTAGAGGGCCGTGAGTATAAAAGGTTAAGAACCATGGCCTTAGACCATGCGACCACCGAATAATATTAGTTTATATTTGTTGGCACAAATGGTGCCCTAAAGAAGAAGTAACAGGCCAAGAAATGTAGTGTTGTTATTTTGTTTCAAATTGGTAAATTTAAGAACTTGGTAGTATAATTAATATTTGTATCTATTTTTGCCACCGCTTATTGCCAACCTGCAGGACTATTGACATTTTACCTACTCCAGCAGCTTGGGGACGAAGATGGTAGATTTCAAAGGGAATGTACCCGCATATTAAGGAGGAAGAGTGCGTGACCTTTGAGGAAACTATACCCTCAGTTCGCCCAGCCAGGTTTTGAAACCCCACCCTACTCATCAATGTCAAATCAGGCCGGACGAGCTTGATATTTAGTTCGTGTACCCACAGATGTGGGCAGGTTTTTATAGAGATCTATTTTATTTCTGACCGCAAGAGAAAAAAAAAGTTAATTTTTTAAAGCGTTTCAAATTTCATTTTTCATTTTTTTTTTTTCTAATGAAAATTTTACCCACGCCGCGGGGAGTTTTCCTTTACGGTTAACCAAACATATAACTTTAATTTAACTTCCCTACCTCTAGCTCGCAAACTGAGCAAAGGAAACCCGTCGAATGGTGGAAGATAAAGAAGAGGAGGAGGGGGAGGGGGGGTGAAAGGCCAAGTAGTAGAGCGTCTATCCTTGGCGTAGCATGTATGATGCACGGGGCAAACCCACGAGCTCCTGAGCAAACTGTAGCTCTATATACTGTACCTTCCTAAGCACGCATGCGCAAACACATAGTCGCCGAGTCTAGAGAGACCGACCCCCCACCCTCCCAAATGAAGTTATGAATTTTTTAAGTCTTCCCTCCTTCTCCCTCGACTCTCCCAACAATGAGCACGGTGTGCGGGCTTGGGCTCTGCGCGGTCCGCTCAGCCCGTTGGGTCGTGAAAGGGGTTTGGGGGGGGAGGGGGTATAGATGAGGAAATGGAAAACAAACTTTGTACGCCTCCTACAGCACTCCTGTACCAGCACACCCCCTTTTTTTTCTCCATTTACTACAGTTATTTCTTCTCTCACTTCTCGGTATAGCCTTCAGATTCACTTTCGCACATGTTTCCTTTCATATCTGGAGCAGTGGTGTACAAAGTTATCTTAGGTTTTATTGTCATGTACTACAAGTAGTCGAGTTTGATTCTGGGTGGATGCATAGAGGTATTTTCTAATTATTTTGTAAATGAATCATTTAAAAAAAATTGAGATGGCTGCCAGAGCCTTGAAACGCTTTGCAGTTTTTCGAAAATTCCGTTATTTTAAAACCTGACTAGCAATAAAATAGAGGTGATAGGTATCATATTGTTCCTATTAAGATTTAAAGTTCTGTAATATTTTTTTTTTATAATTGAGAAATTATCTAATTTTCGCCGACGTTTCACGTGAAATATAATAGTCTTGAGATCAAAGCAAATTGTTAAAAACATAGAAATGAACGTCCTCATATAAATAAATTCACTTTTTTAAAAGGACTATGATAGTAAATTCTAAGAAAATTGAGGTTATTTTTCAGTTATTTTGAAACGTTAGAACTTTCATTTCCATAAGAAATACCTCAGTGTGAGGATATTTCTCTTCAAGTAGGCGGCGCTTTTAATAGTATTACAAGCCTTCTAATAAGAGGTTTATTATGTATTACAAAATTACTTATCCAGTCTCTCAAATATCTAAGATGTATTAGCACTGGTAGACACGTGATCTAAGGTATCAGGCTCACGTGAGGCTTGTGAATGAGAGGTCAATGTTCGAATTTCATCTGGGGTTTGTTTTCAAACATGATACTGGCTATGGTTTCATAATCTCTTATCCATGCCAAAGCAGGTTCATTTTATATCAACTACCTTCATCACACCATACCCCCAGCTCCATCTTATAATAAGCAGTTAAATAACCCTTTTGCTGAAACCTATCAATTTAAAAAAAAACGTTTACTATGTAGAGAGGTAGGGGTAGATTTCTAGACTTGATTAAAAGCCACATTACACGTAATAAGTTTCAGAGCTACTTTCTGATGTCGTTTTTCAACGCTGCAAGATGATCGTGTAATATACCTAAATCAGTACGCGTATCACAAAGACTCCATCATCTTGCAGTGCCGATATCAAACGCGTTTGATATTTTCTTATTGGACGTCTACTTTCTGCGTGGAGCACCACCATTTAGTTGGCTTTCTGCGCCTCCAGATTCTCGAATGTTGTACCGCGCATGATTGTCGCAGTGTGTGACACAGTGTTCCATTTTAACACTAAATTTCGCATCCATGCAGGTTTATTTATCCGTTTTTCAACACTAAGAAATTTCAAACTTCGATAAAACCCATATAATTGAAGTAAATTCTCATCATATTGTTGTTGACAAGATATCTTGGCACGAAGTGAACCAAAAAAAAAAAGAATTGTGGACGATAAAACCAAACACCCATTCACTGAGCTGTAATATGATCATTGGTTAGAAATCTGGTTAAGTGTATTAGGTATTCCATATTTGGCAATTCGTTGCGCTTCAAACCGTTATAAGGCAGTGCTACAACCTGCTACGTGTAATATGGTCTTATAGCCTATTTTATTTCCCCTTAACTCTGCTAAAGACACAGACCTATGTGTAAGATTATTGTAGTAATAGGCTATGTATCAGGCCGGGGATTGTATCCGATTCCAGAGAACATTCAGCGCCATCTAAAATGCCAGTTTAAATCTACAGGAAAAACCACTAGAGGTCAAAAAATTATTAAAGAATGCATTCAGGAATGAGGAATGAGTTTCCCCTATTAATTGATTTCCCACTCCACTTGAGCACATGTGGGTATATTTCTTCTTGAATTCAACCCTTCTTATTCCTACACCAATAGTCTAACTAAAATTATCATGTTATGGGCGGGTATAACAACTTAAAATTAAAACAAAACTAAGTTACTTTAGATACATTAATGGGTGAGGGAAGGTGTCGACCTTGTGTATAGAACTTTCCAGTGATATGCAGGTCAGGGTTCGACTCCCGATTCAGTATAGAGCTAATTAGCTGTTTTATTTCCAAAACGGCTTACCTCCTTCCATCTACGCAAATGCAGGTATATTTCCTTTAAAATGTGTTTTTCTCACCCCTACCTTATTATTAGAAATAAACATATGGCCCAACTGGAAATAAGTTACGTCGGATCTAGAGAATGATGAAGAATCATATAATTTCTAATGATTTAACATTGACCAAGTTTTAAAAATCCTTATGGATTCACCGTAAAAAAATAATTAAATTATTAACTATACCTGCTTAAGACATAATAGATACTGTTAGCCTGCGCTCCAAGGCAAACTTTGGATATCACTGCTTCAAAGTTGAGTCATAAGGTTGAAGAAGAAGGGGATAGAACTAGAAAGACAAGAAAACATTGAAGCGATCAAGTTCGTCTCTGTCGTATATCGTATGTTTGTTCAGTGCGACTAGGGCGTCTCTGGTGGCTGCTGTGTGTTTTAAAATTAATACGTCGTCGTCCTTACGAAGAAAGAAACGCGCGGAGTTTAAGATTAGGAGTGAGATAGAGAGAGAAATACAAGCTAAACTCACAATAAAAAGTGTATTAGCTTATAGCTAAGGTTATAATAGGACTTTCCACAACGTACCGCAAATTGTGGACTTTTATTGCGTTGGGAGACTCATAGGTATAAGATTTGCAGGATAGTCTCGGGTTACTTTATGTTGTTTTAAACTAGTTAGATTTCTATTTTTTTTTGTTATTCAATAATGCAGAGAATATACTATCATATATATATATATATATATATATATTTGATAGTTTTAAAATTAAAGCAATAAATTTCCATTGTATTTCGTAGCTTAGAATTGGTCTTGGAGCTTAAATATTTAGGAACAATTTTTAGCTATCATTAACAATATTATGGCTGGAATAAGAAAAATACAGTCGGTATATGAATACTATTAGCTTACTTGGTCAATAAATTATTAAAATATCACCTGTTGTCAAGAAATATAAAACTCAAAATAAATCAAACAATAGTTTCACCAGTTGTTATTTTTGATTGAGAAAATTGGTCTCTTTCCTTTCATGACGAGAATAGAGTTTGGGGGTTTGGAAGCATCGCTATATAAACACTATTAGCCTGTTAATATCTCACCCATCATCAAGAAATGTAAAATTCAAAGTACAGAAAACAGTAGTTTCACCGATTGTTTTTTTATGGTTGTGAAAATTGGTCACTTTCCTTTCATGACGAGAATAAATTTATGGTGTTTGGAAACATCGGTATATGAATACCATTATCCTATCTCACCTGTTACCAAAAAAATTAAAACTCAAAATACGGAAAATAATAATTACACCGGTTGCTATTTATGGTTGTGAATATCGGTCTCTTTCCTTTCATGACTAGAAGAAATTTAGTTTGTTGGGAAACAAAAGTACCTATGGAAAAATTTGGTCCAAAAAGAGATAAAGATAATGGAGAATGGAGTAGGCTTTATAATGATAAGTTATATATTCTATACTCATCACCAGACATTGTTAGGGCATACAAATCTCGCAGGTTACGGTGGGCGAAACATTCAGCGCAAATGGAAAAACTATAACCCCGTTCAAAGTATCGACTGGTAAATCCAATGGGAAGAGACCCGTATTTAAACAAAGGATGATAACATAAGAAAGTAAATGAAGTAAATAAGGTGTAATGAGGTGGACTAGATAGAATTACATTTTATAGGAACCAATTAAATACATAAATAAAACAATGAAAAACTTGTTATAAAATTATATAGGAAGCGAGTAAAAAGTAATCATTTGAAATACAAAGTATAATTTGTGTGTTTAGAAAGTGTACATTAAATAGTCCAATAGGAGAAAAGGGGGGNCCAATAGGAGAAAAGGGGGGGGGGGGACACTTTCCATTGAAAACTACTTACTTCAAGGCTTCTGTTATAGTCACGAGCGTTGAGAATTTGAGATACAGACGCTGACCTACATTGCCACTTCTTGAGTGAATCTGGATTGAGTCCCAGCTTGTTCATGAATTGGTTTTTTATTTGGAGTATTCTAATACATCTGGACTCGAGTGCCAATACCCCTCTTACGTTAAGTGCCTAAAAATAATAGTGTAAATTTAAACAAAATACGTCGATAAGAGGAATCTTAGGTATGATTCTGTAAATATTATGGTGGTCATAAACTGATGTGGTTTGCAGACAACTCTTCACGATGCAGATCAATACTGACAACTTGTTTAGTTACAGTCGGTTCACCAAATGATGTGGTTTGCAAACAACTCTCCAAGATGCAGACCAGTACTGACAGCTTGTTTAGTTGGAGTCGGTTCACCAAATAATGTGGTTTGAAAACACCTCTCCACGATGCATATCAGTACTGACAGCTTGTTTAGTTAGTGTCAGTTCACCAAACGATGTGGTTTGCAGACAACTCTCCACGATGCATATCAGTACTGACAACTTGTTTAGTTAGTGTCGGTACACCAAATGATGTGGTTTGCAAACAACTCTCCACGATGCAAACCAGTACTGACAACTTGTTTAGTTAGAGTCGGTCCACCAAACGATCTATCTTTTAATCCAAGTCGTTGATACCCGCATCGGTGGTCACATAATCTAACGCGTCCCACACTCAATAGACTAGACTGGCGGTAATGGGGAGAATGGGGTTCGAATCTTGTTTGGGTTTCCTAAGACTAGATTATTAATACAGCCCCATAAACCGCTGACCACTTCTGGTAACTGGAAAACTCTATTTAACTGGGGTATATTTTAACTAATCTTTGTGATAAGAGAATAAGACCTTCAATTAAAGTATTGAAAATGTACTGTAATAAAAATTAATCAAACCGTACTAAAGGCATTGAGAATTATAATAAGTTCAAAAGAGTTAGTAAATACAGAAAAGATTTAATGGATCTAAAAACTAAGAATTGAAAATATAGATTGTTTAGAAAAACTAAAAAACATGGTTAATAATACATTAATGTTGAAAATTAATAGACTTGAGTTTTACAAAAAATGAGACATAATTATTTGGGAAAATATCACCCTATTTGGACACTTTATACAATTAATGTGAAACAATAAGGAATGTCAAAAACACTAGCATAAATGGTACAATTAATATATTATGAGAAGAAGACTTTAAAATAAAGTATTGAAAATGTATTATAGTAAAAATTAATTAAACAGTATTAAATACATTTAAAAATTATAATGAGTTCAAAAAGCGTGAATAAATATAGACAATATTGAACGGCTTTAAACATTAAAAATATAGAATATTTAGTTAAAACAATAAATAAATAATTAAAAACAATAAATTGGGTAGGCTTGTATATATCTAGTCTGATTTTCATAGGAAACCCGTTATTTGAAAATTGGAAACTCATGTTGCCTCAATTCTGTAAAATAATCAAATGGGGTAAAAATAACCCATTTGATTAGCTAATAATGCTAAGAGAAATCATACTGTAATCAATAAGAGAATATTATTGGACTCTTCGATGCCTTTGAAATTAACTTTATAATACCAATAAATCAAAATATACTTATTTCTAGAATGAAATATATCTTAGTAACGTTTCAAAAATGTTGGTGGGTGAAAAAGAGCTCCATGCAATAATCAGAGTTTTAGTTTGAATTTTGTAATTTATAGATAAAAATATCTCAAACCAGTTGTTTTGTAATGAATAATTCAAACAATAGTGTATCAAATTATAAAAAACATGGTGTCAAACCACAAATGAGTGTTTGTTGGCAAATATATTGACATCTACGGATATAGGGTGTCATGCTATCGGCATTAATCTCAGTTTTCTAGACTGGGGCCGCTACATTTCAATTCAAGAAGCTACACATTTCTCAAATAAATTACTGATAAAAGAAATTACCACCAAGCCAACACATGCCCCCCACCGCCTTTCTCGTGCCCCCCATACTTCACCAGGCCATGTCGTACCAACACCCACTCAATCGTTGACTGTTACGCAAGTGAAGGATATTATTTTCTCTGGATTAAAAATTCGTGACCGTATTCTGATCACGTGGGTGGTAGAGATAAAAGTAGTGAGGGGGGGGGGGAGGGACACTCACTTTCCCTGAACAAATGACGAACACCCAGCTACAGTAGGTCTTGTTACGAGAGCTTGCTTATCGTTCTAAAGACAAATGTTTGAGGATTTTCTTCAGGTTGATATATCTTTTTCAAAAAATATATTAATCATATTACTGAAAATTTAATTCCCACACCTTCTTCGGTGACCACATGCTCTAACGCGCTACTCACGCAGTAAATTAGACTGCAGATGATGGGTAGAACTAGGTTAATCTTTATAACCAAAGTGTAACTAAACGGACATGCCGGGTAGTAAGACGCGGTGATAAAAAAGATTCCTATAGTAATATAAATTACTACGGCCGTGGAAAATCAAATGTAAGCCCAGATAAAAGCCTACATTATGTTTATAATTTATATTAAAAAAACTAATCTATATTAAAGTCATAAAACGCCTACTTAGGGACTGACCTTTCTGCTAGATGGTACCGTTCCATAACAGGAAAATCAGGTACGACTATAAATATGAGATATATTTTAATCATTATTATTATTAGCACCGCGTCTTACTACCCGTTCGGGTTGTACGCACTTACGCTAATGTGTAATGGTAGGGTGATGTGAGATGAAATGGAGGACCTACAGTTTAACGTGGAATCCGAGCCACGGTGGAGGCCTGGCATTCCTCACATTCACAAGATGTCTTGTCAGAGGTGAAGGAAGGGTTTGGTAATCAGATAAATCTGTGCCGGGACCGAGGATTGAACCCCGGCCGCCAGCATAGAATTCTGACACCTTACCCCTAAACCGCCAGGTCACCTATATTTTAATCATATTTGTGATTTATGTATTTGTTTTATAACTGACAATGCTCTTCTTTATTCTGTAGAAGGAGCCTTAAAAATAGTATATGTTAAAAATAATATGTAAGGAAAATTTTTGGCGGTGCATGTTTTTTATTTTTGGTGGAGCCAGGTCAAAGCTTACCGGTAATTATTTTACTTTCTCGCTATCTTAAAGATAAAGAAAGTATTGTGATCGTAAAAAAAATTAACTCGAAATTTTGATGAATCATGACCCCACTCCCCGAATTCGAGAAAAAGGTTTTTGAATTTATGCCTGTCTGTACTTCTGACTAGAGCATAAACTATTTTACCGGTCAAGCTAAAACTTGGTCTCTAGGGTTTTTATAGGGTTGCCTCGAAGAGATTTTGAAATTGGATATCTAACCCTAAAATTAGGCGGAATTTACTGAGGGAAAAAAGAGAAAAAGTCGATTTTATCAAAATTGGCTCTAACGATTTTGATTAAATTTCATTTCAAAACATTAAATAAATATTCCAAACAAAATGGCTACCTTCAATATTTCGACAAAATGACTTTAAGGGCTCAGGTCTGACACGTAAATTCTCATTTTTTACCATATCTTCGAAACTATTTGAGATATGAAATTACTTATTATTGCAAAATGTAGTTCTATTTACAATACAAATATTTTATTTGAAACATATTTTTATAAACCCAATAACTTTCAAGCTATATACCTATATATATATTTTAACTTTTCGAACACTAAGAAAAGTATTGCGACCGTAAAAAAAAATCTAACCTTAAACGTTGATGGATGTCGACGTCTCACGACACCCCCCACCCCCACCCCCCGAACCCTAAAAAGTTTTTTTCACAATGCCGCCTGTCTGTCCATCTATCTGTCAGTTTGTACCTTGGGCTAGAGCCTAACCTATTTTACCAATTGGGCTAAAACCTGTTATTTAGGGTTTTCATAGGCTTACCCCAAGGAATTTTTGGAATTGGATATCCAACCCTAAAAATTAAGGGTAGTTTCCTTAAGGGCGGAAAGAGAAAAAATCGATTTTATCAACTTCGGCTCTAACGATTTTGATTAAATTTCATTTCTAACCTTTGATCAATATTACAAACTAAATGGCTACTCTCAACTTTTTGTCAAATTGACTATAAGGGTTCCGGTCTGAAGCGAAAATTCTAATTTTTAATTGTATTTATGTATGTCTTTGAGATATGAAATTTCATATCATTGGATACATTTTAATCTATTTATATTAATCATATTTTACCTGAAATATATTTTTTATATATATTTTTTTATAAAACCAAAAGTTTTCAAGCTATACACAAATGTATTTTTCTTTTAACTTTGCCAACACTTTACGAACGTCAAAAAATCCAGCCCGAGATGTCGATGGATGTTGAAGTTTCTTGACCCCTCGAACCCTAAAAGCAGTTTTTGCAACGCCACCTATCTGTGTGTCTGTCCAACCCTAAAACTAGTAGCAGATTACTAAAGGGTGAAAAGAGAATATTACATTTTATCAAAATAGGCTATAACGATTATATTTCTCATTTTAGAATTGATAAGTCAATAATTTACCTATTTTATTGGTATAAATCTATAAAAGAGAAATTTAATAGCAATGCGATAGCCATAATATGTGCATCCCCTAGTAAAATGTTGACAATTTTAACCGGAAATCATAATTTTAATACGAAGTGTTGACCTTTGGGGACCCAATATCGATATTTTTATGGGTCCAAAAATACAAATAAAGACGTTAATTCTTTAAAAATAAAATTATGGAATTTAAAACAATGAGTCAAAAAATGTTACACGTATGTGTATTTTTTCTTGGGTTCGCTAGTGTAAATTATATTATGAATTTTGAGTAAATATCTCCATTTTTTAAACACTTAGAGCAAGAAAGTCCGTGCGGAGATTTGTACCATTTATTTATCAATATGTGTTGATATATTTGATTAAATTAATATAAGTTTTCTTATTTTAAAAAATCACCAAATAAATTTACAAACAGAAAGGATAAAATAATACAGGTTTTGAATTAAACTTACCCAGTTATGACATTACTTATACCAATCAAGTAATAAACAATAAAAACAAAATAAGCTGTTTTTCTTCACTAATAGCTAACCACAATTTATTGTTTACCAAACCAGGCATTATAAAAAGTTATTTTATTTCTTGCCATCCACCTGCATAAATGTAATGTCACTAGACTGATGTGCTCCTAACACTTTAATTTCATGATTTTCTTGCAGTTTCAATGAAACAGTGGAGTTTTTAGTATACACTCAACTTTATTAATTTTATTTAATTACTTTCACTCGCCACTTTACTTATTGGCTCATTAACACAATATAATACACGCTAAAACAAAATATAAACCATTTTTATCGAATCACGGGCCCACTTAGACCATCCCGATGAATTACTGGGAAGCGCGGAGTAAACTGGCCTTGAGAGTTATCTCCTACTGGCGACGGGGCTTATCTGAGAGGGGCTGGCCCATGTTAGCTTTTTCATTTACTCATGGGAGTCTCAAGCGCTGCTACAGTCGCGTGATGATTGTAGCAAGGGATAAATTCTCTTGAAACTGGAATACTATATAAGGACTCGAATAAAATTGACTGTGTCTAGAGAATAGTACTGCATTTCATATTAATACTTTTTACAAAATATGTTACAAAATAAAAAGAAATATTTTTTTATGTTCAAAAAGTGTTTTGGGTCAGGGCCTCTGTATCCCCTATGGATGGGCCCGCCCCTGAGGAAAATACAAAACGCCCAACGTATCAGGCAGAGATTTTTTTAACGTGATGTGACATAATCACTGCGATAGTAATAATTATAATAAGGAGGTCAAGTTAAATGAAAGTAAACTCAGCCTTACGGTCTTTATCTTTATATTTTATCATTAATTTTTTTACAGACATATAAGCTACAGACTAAATAAATGAGACAGGCCTGTATAAGCAGATTTGGGCTCATATTTACTTTCCAACCAATCACAGCTAGCCTATTTGATACTTTTTAAAATTATATAACTTAGTAGAAATCCCCTTGAGGTTATGCAAATAATAAAAAGTTGTTGCTATTTAATCACTTTTTCGTAACATTTGTTTGATTAATTATCAAGATATGTAACTGGCGAGTAGTGACTATTCACGTTTACATAATCATAACGGATATGAGTTCCATACCATGAAACCTAGATTCTTCCTTTTAATTTAATTATCTAAAACACAAATACATGGTTCCCTGCAACGACTACTATATTTAGTGAAATATGACTAAATTAAGAATTAAATTCACGGTGACTTATTTTTGCACAAAGTTTAGTAATATTTAAAAACGACTAGAAGAACCAGATTTGAGAGCGATAAATTTAATAAATAATAAAACGTAACCAAATTAAACATGAATTGTACATTATTTAAGGTAGAAAATGGAATTGAATGATTGAACTAGAGTTCCTTTAGTCACGATCAATTTTACCTTTTAATTGAGATAAAGAGACTGGAAGTGCTATATTATAATAGTACAACTTTTCACCACACATACAGCGTTGGGATCGAGGCTCTACCTTAAAAAAAAATAAGTGTATTTTTTTTTGCATGCACAAGCAATAGGGAATGTTTAAAATATCAGCTTGTAATATGTTTTATTGATATTTCAACTTCCACGAGTGGTTATGCTGATGACATGACGCTAGCTGTGACATTTAAAAAAAAAGTAATTTATTTCAAAAATGTTCACAATTTTGAAAGCTCTAGGGAGACACTCCCGTATTGTTTCCGTAATGCTCTCCAACTCTTTTGAATTAAAAATATGCACTTATTTCAAGTAGCAAAAAATAATTTTGAAGTATTTATTAAACTGATTTTGAATTTTAAATTTAACAAATATACTTAACTTATTTAGCCTACACAAAACAGGCGATTGAAATACTAATTAAAATTTAATTTGCATTGCATTGAATGTTTTATTAATTTTTTGTGGTAGTTGATTAAAACTGAATTGGCTGGTCCAAAGTGACACTTAAAAATGTAGTGCGTAATTAAAAGGTTGGCGTTGTTAGAACTTTTGAATCAGTGGTAAAATAATCAAAGATTTATTTTTATGATAATTTAAATAACCCATTATAAATTCACGCCCACCTCAACCACACAACTCTACTTCTATAGCACACGGTTGTAGTGCATAAGTGGTAGTGCTTTTTTTTATCACCACGGTCTTATTACCTGTTCAAGTTATATGCATTATGGTAATTAGTAATTACTCTAATGTGATAAGAATGAGGAAGTAGGTATTTCAAAGGTAGTCTACCTAAATTTTCGTGGAAGGATAGTTGGAAACCATTTGGTGGCCACATGGTCTAAGGAGCTACTCTATCTGTAGACTATACTTACGATGACGGGGAGATCAAGGATCGACTCTCAGTCGGGTGTACTGAGAAAGTTTTTTTCCAAAATGGTTTTCCACTCTCCTTCCATGAAAATGTTGATATGCTTTATCTAGATATAACCTTACCTTATTACTAAAATCATTAGCGTGATTAGTACATTAGTATATAAGCAAACCGCTAGTAAAACGCGATCCTAAAAAAGAAATTCACACAAAATTGATGATGGCTATTATGACTTGGTGGAGGATGGGCGATGAGGAAGGCAGAAAACATGGAAAGCCATGGGTCGAACTCACAAGTATAACAGAAAATAAATAAACTTTAAAAACGAAGCTTTGTTGCCGGCCTATGTTCCACAAAAAGGAGTAAAAGGAATCGACATTACTGTTATATATAGTAATAATTCTTACGTAAATTGAACATGTTCAAATATAACATTATGGCACGGTCTTCAATGTGTAAATGCTCTAAGGCCTCAGTCATTCTCTCATTAGACTGACCTACTGATGACGCGAAAATCATGGGTCGATTCCCGATCGGATTTAATGAGTTTTTTCATAAAAGGTTTTCCACTCTGCTTCCACACAAATGCGAGAATATTATCTCTAAAATGCTTCCTTTCACTCATGTGTTAGGGATGAGTAAGATTGAATTTAGATTAAGTGTGCCTGAATTTGCGTGAAGTGTGTGTGTAAAACCAATTAGGACAAAAAAAACTTATGGCGTATGCATTAGAAAGGTAAAAAATTACAGGAAATGTACCGATAATTGCGCAGAGGAATAGTGGAAAACTTTTATCTAAGCATATCAGTACATTCTGTTGGTAATAGAGCCTTAACCTTACTGTCACAATTCAAAGGTATAAAACGAGACTTACGCCTTTGTCAGCGTGCCCAAAGGGTTGTTCTTTTTTTAACGTGTGGATTTGATGGCTTTACTTAGGGGAAGGGTAAGAAGTAATGGGTTATTGCTTACTCTGAACCTAGTCTCACTCAAAATTTGATGACGTCTAGTGAAGACATGGCATGTAAAAGAAGCATTTAACATCACCGGACGGGAGGAACTACTCCAGTCTGCCAACTTGTACTACAAAAATAGCACTCGAATAATAATAATATTTAGCACCGCGTCTTAATACCCGTTCGGGTTATACGCTTTAAGTACTAATTACGCTAATGGATTAGGAATTGGGAAGGTTGAATTAGAGGAAGTGAACCCGCATTTGCGTGGAGGAAGAGTGGAAAACCATTTAGGATAAACCACCCCTAGTTCCCCCGACCGAGATTCGAACCTCGATCTCCCCGTCCTCAGTAGTCGAGCTCTACACGACAAGCGCTTTAGCCAACTACGCCACCGAGGCGGGTCTCTAGAATTGATCATTATAATTTAATTTCTTTTTAATATTCGATAAAAATTTATACAAAATTACCAAAAGTTCTTGACAAAGAAAATTAAGCTACTATTGTAGTTAATACATTCTTAAAATACAAATTTTGAAAATTTGTATTTTAAATACTTTAACATATAAAGAGATACAGCCCAACTTAAAGCTACTATCTCAATTAGCACTTAGATCACTATAAAATTGAGAAAAATAAAAATATAAATCTTATAAAATATTTAGTTAGCTCTAAGAAAACATAGATTTTCCTCTAGGCTTTATTTGTTTATTTTACTCACCAGACCCTACATAAAAAAACTATATCTAGTGGGATGAAAGTTAAATTGGCAACACTGAACCAGACCTACCTTTAATGTCATCCATCCCTCGTTATTCGGCGTGATGCAGCGGAATCAAGGTGGCGGGCAAGCCGTTATATCCTCTTCGTGGCGTCACGGGTCACACATCACAGACTCTTGTATGCCGTCACTGTTGTGACGTCACACGGGATCGTGGATGAACTGCTACTGAGAACACAACTGCACTATTAGCGTATCTTATTTTTTGTCGTGCACCACAAAGGGCCTTTTATAAAAACACCAACTTTTATCGCAGCCAAAATTCATTACATTTTACTATTTTATAAGTGCTATTTTATGGGTATTGATGATACCTATCAAACTCTACAGCTCCATATCACATTAATTTACGTATGAATACATGATAGTAGATCTAGTAGCTTAACTATTTGTTTAATAAAATTGGACCGTACCGTCCATGATATCGGTAAATTTGCACTTATGGACCAAAGAGGAGAAAAGAAGAATTTTATAGATTTTTTGCATTCGCGTGTAGTAAAAGCTTAAAACTATTTAGGGTAAACCACCCTCATTACACTCGGGTAAGATTCAAACCCAGACCGTCCTGTACTTTTAAAACCAGACTAGACAAGATTTACGCCCTAGCCCGCGTCATTCCTGTTAGGAGTCATTAGACTTTCAAGGGCCAATATGCTAAAATTTGGGTACATATTTACTAACATTTTAAAACGATTTGAACATTTTAAAAATATACAATAAATCCTATACTTACGCGGTTAACTCATTCCTAAGACACTCGCGCATGTTTAAAAACCACGTAATTCGAATTTTGCTAAATACGATGTATTTTTGACATGTATTAGTTTCCATTAACCTGCATACCTAGGTATATTCTGTTTACGAAAGAAAGATTTGAAAAAATAAAACTTTATTCAGTATACTATCTTATTAAGTGTATAAATTTGAAAGCAGACTGTCCTTGTGATTTAATAGTTAAAGTTCCTCACTACAGATTCAAAGGTTCCTGGGTTATATTCCCTGCTCTTTAAAATTTTTCTTTGAAAATGTGGATCTGGAACAGAGTCAACTTAGCCTCGTAAGAGCAATTGTTGAGGAGATACTTGAATAAAAATTTAGCCGGTTCAGTCAAGAAAATTGAGATTAACAAGTTCGATGCCATGTGGTTTGATGTACTGACCACAAGACAGCCTCTATCAACAAATGTTTGCACTATCTTCGCCAACTTGCGGTGACCTCTCGGTTGGTATAGCTCACTTGCGGGCTAATGCTATGGAGTTTAAAAATACACATATAATTATAAGAAAACTAATAGTTTACATACTCACTATGTAGGCTACAAATTTATACAAAATATGAAACAAAATGACGATGACACCATTAGAAATGCGTCAGCTTATTAGGAACGCCATATATTGTGTTTAAAGTGGCGCTCGATGTATGGCGTTGTTAAGTCAAAGTATCACAATGACGTATTTACGAATAAGCGTAACTTTTTTTTTTAGCACCGCGTCTTACTACCCGTTCGGATTATACGCTTTAAGTACTAATTACTCTAATGGATTACGAATTGAGAAGGTTGAATTAGAGGAAGTGAACCCGCATTTACATGGAGAGAAAGTGGAAAACCATTTAGGAACAACGCCCCCCCCCCCCAGTTCACCCGACCGGGATTCGAACC
>CABFOV010000673.1:57919-90454 GCA_902141375.1 Timema poppense
TGTTAATATCCCCTTGTGATGAAAATTTAGACTCCGTGTTCTAACTTATTAATTTTTTTTTTTTTTTTGACAAATTAATGTTTTGCTATAAAACCTGCGAAAAAACATTGCCCTTAACTTGCGTTCATTACATCCCCACCTTAATTTTGCCCAATGTGTCTTGATATTAAGATTAGCAGGGACATAAATTGACCAATACCCATGCTGGTGGTCACACAGTATAAGCTCCATCTTTGCAAAAGCTTGGTTTTATGGTAACAGGGCAGTCGAGATCCGAATGGGATCATAAGAACTTATTAATGAGGTTTACCCATCCCCCTTTCCCTGTGAATGAGAATGCACTTCCCCTAAACTGTCTTTCTCATCCCTAGGTCTATATATTAAATTAAGGCGTTAATAGAAGGTCCCGGATTTTGATAACCTTAAAATTATCAAAAAAATAGCCTGTGAAATGACCTAAAAATTCCAAACAATTACTTCAAATTAAAAAAAAAATAACTAAAAATATGAACAAAAACTCGTATTAATTTCACATGAAAAAATCAAACACACCCTTTACAAAATATGTACTGTACGTGCAAAGAAAATACTTTAGCAACTAATGTCTTAAATTCTGCTAAATATAATATTGATTATAAATATCTGTATCAGGATTAATATCTACCCCCTCCCAACCCAACGTTAGCTGCTGTCTCACCAGGAATGCGTATTTTACAACTGTAAAACCAATTGAGCAAAGAGGATACACAATTCATTTCCTACATATCTTTTTTATTCCAAGTGTGTTGAATTTTTTGTTAGAATCTATGCATTTATAAAATACCGATAATGTTAGAAAATATACTTATTCAACATGAATGCCTTAAAATGGCTAAGAAATTACTTTAAAATGTCTAAAATGACACAAAGAAAATATGACCTTAAATTTCAAAATGACAAAAAAACAACAAGAAAAACTGGCCTATAATGTAATCTTTTCTACAAAAAGGGGATCATCAACAGAGTTTATTTACTCATGAACATTTTATGTAACGAACAAAAAAAAAATGATGACATGTCATCAAAAACCAGGTCCTTGTGATATTGAGGCCAGCTACCAAGTTGCAGTCATTCAGAAACACCATGTTGTTTAAATAGTGTTTTGTTATTTCAAAATATAATTCATGCCAACATGGATGCGAGGAGTATACATGTGTCTGTCTATATTCTATAAACTCCATAGCGTCCATAGCAATAGAGCCATACCGACCAAGAGGCCTCCATCTGTTGGCGACGATAGTGCCAACCTTTGCTAATAGAGAGTGTCATGTGGTCAGCACAACGAACCCTTCGGCCGTTAATCTCGGTTTTATAGACTGGTACTGCTACTCTTTCGTTCAAGTAGCTCCTCATGTGTCCCCACGTAGCTGAGTTGACTACGTTCCAGACCCGCAGCCTTACGGATAAATATGGAAGTGCCGGGGATCGAGCACGGGATCTCTGGATCTGTAGCCAGGAATTCTGACCACTAGAACAAAGAGGATTAAAAAAATAAACTCGTATTTAGTGCACATGAAATTCTCATAATTTTTAGCACCATCTCATGAGAAATGTAGCAATTCTAAGATCAGAGTAAATTATTATTATTATTATTATTATTAGTATTATTAGCACCGAGTCTTACTAACCGTTCGGCTTATACGCACTTACGCTAATGTGTAGTGGTAGGGTGATTGTGAGATTAAAATGGAGGACCTACAGTTTTACATGGGATCCAAACCACGGTGGAGGCATGGCACTCCACACATTCACAAGTCGTGATTAATACACGTCTTGATCATAGTAAATGGCTGTAAACATAGATCTAGCCTTCCTCAAACAAATTAATACTATTTCTTAACAAGGTCACAATAGATCATTTTAAGATAATTGAAGATTGTTTAAGATGATTTTAAAGCTTCGAAACTGCCATCCTTATAAGAAATATAACAGTGTTAGAACATTTCTCTTCAGAAAAAGCGGGGTCTTTAAAAGTAATAATTTTAAAATCGAAGTTTCCGAGAAAATCAGTTAAAGATCTAGTCCTCTCCTCTTTCCTCCGTGGCACGTAGGCAAGTACTTCCCCCCTCTCCAATCCTCGTTTTTGTCAGGCCATTGTATTCGCGAGCCATTGTGTGCCTACCCGACCTTGCTCAATATCTCTGACTGCCTTTGCTGCTGCTGTTGTTGCTGCATGAATCCAACGGAACCGACCTCTTAACTTATAGGTTACAGCAATATAAGAATGATTTATCAGAATACAGAACTAAGCTCCGTCATAGGCGCTTGGAAATCATTTCCAAGATTAAGATATTTAGCAAACATACTTTTTTTTTAAACACACAGATTAGGATGAGATAGCCACTTGCAAACAAATTTAAACTAGGGAAATACACCTTATACCTTTTACAAGTAGGATGAATGTATATTCAAATAGGGGACAAATTGTCAGCACCACCTAGAGTGAAATCAAGAGGATACTACACACCTGGAATAAAATTAAAGGGATTTTACACACCTGAAATCAAACCAAGGGGATCATATACACCATAAATTAAATCAATGGTATCTTACTCACCTGAAATCAAACCAAGGGGAGGGTATCATATACACCAGAAATCAAATCAAGGGTATCTTACTCACCTGAAATCAAACCAAGGGGATCATATACACCAGAAATAAAATCAATGGTATCTTACTCACCTGAAATCAAATCAAGGGTATCATATACACCAGAAATCAAATCAATGGTATCTTACTCACCTGAAATCAAACCAAGGGGATCATATACACCAGAAATCAAATCAAGGGTATCTTACACACCTGAAATCAAACCAAGGGGATCATATACACCAGAAATCAAATCAAGGGTATCTTACACACCAGAAATCAAACCAAGGGGATCATAGACACCAGAAATCAAACCAAGGGGATCATAGACACCTGGGATCAAATCAAAGGGGTCTTACACAGCTTAAATCAAACCAATGGGATCTTACACCCCTGAAATCAAATCAAGGGAATCTTACACACCTGAAATCAAATAAACGTGATCTTACACACATGAAATAAAATCAAAGAGATCTTAAACACCTGAAATCAAACCAAGGGGATCTTAACCTGTGGTAGATCACTATGATAACCAAGTGATAGACCCGAACTTCTAGCAGCACCATCTGAGGCGTCAAGTTCACAAATAGACTGGATTTCCTGTGATGAACAGGTCAAGTTGAATCTCAACCTGGTGTAATTCGGCTGGTTTTAAACATGTCACTTTGGTTTTCACGTCCCTTCTCAACATTTCAGTCAAATGGACCAGTTTCATAGTCAGACTTAGTACGCCTCAAATGCGGCGCTATACTAAATACTAGACGATACCTACAGTAGCCCCATGACTTCTTTGGTACTGACTGACAGCTCACAGCTGACGGCTTTTAAAAGTTACCACCCCAAATTATGTATCCCTACGCCGAACCATATGATCTAAAAAAACATGTGTTTAGCAGCTGTCGCTTCCGAGAGTCAAAATTTAGGTATATACCTAAATGTAGACTGTCAGAAGTCAGCTGTGATCTGTTAGTCAGCACCAAAGAAACCACGGGGCTTAGCTATACTCGAATGAAATGTGCTATTTTTGCAAATGAAACTGGGTCATTCCATTCTGATATAGGTAGCTGGTGTCGTCTTCTCTTTGGTATCGAACCGCATTTGAGGCGTACTTTGTTAGTCAATGAAACTGGGACAAATATTATGTAGTGTGTACCTTAATGTTAAGTAATCAGCCTGTCTTAAAAATCTAAATATTGGTATTTTCTCTTTGTTTCAGAAGAATGAATGAACAGCGGGATCCTTAGCCCCTCCAAGGTCAAGAACAAGATTGATACACAACTTTCACGGAAGATTCAATTTTACGTGAAAGGACAGCTTGTGTTTTGTGTAAAGAATCACGTGCTAATTGACACACACATGACGGTAAAACTAAACTAGAATTATTTGTAACCAGGCTCTATTTGAGCTATTTTAGGGGATTTTTTATAAACAATAAAATAGAGGACATAATAATAATCTTATTAATATTGAGTTTTGTTGTCGTGTGGTTCACTCAATTTATATTTATTTGTCTCAGTAGAAATTAATTAGATTTCAAGTGTTATTCATTTATTCTATGTAGATCATGGTATATTAGTTATTAAATTCTCAAAATATGAAATAAATATTTTTTTGTTTCACATGTTACTACTACCCGCACCACATTATACTAACCGTTTGAGATGCATGCATTTTAACTAATTATACCAATTAGTTAAGAATGGGAAAGTTTCCAGTTAAATAAAGTATTCACGTATTTGCTTGGAGGGAGAGTAGAAAATGTAAAGTAATGGGGGAAAAAACTCTCAGTACATGTGACCAGGATTTGAACCTCGATATCACCATCATCAACAGTTAAGTCTATGGCGAGAGTGACACCTTAGACCATGCGGTCAATAAAGCGGGCTAAGCGCATTTAATTATTGTACTTAAGGAAAAGGATGAAGAATGTATAATTTAGAGAAAATATAGACCTATCCGGTATTTGCATGCAGGAGGGAAACCATTTATAGAAAATAAAACCTTTTCTACACACCGGAAATGGATTAGAGCCTCGATCTCAACTCCAGCGGGACCCGCTTCGGTGGCTGCGTGGTCTAACGCGCTACTCTCACAGTAGACTAGACTACCTATGACAGGGAAGTCAAGAATAGAATCTCGGTCGGTTGTACTGAGGGGGATTTTTCCTAAATGGTTTCCAACTCTACCTCCACGCAAATGCCGGTACACTTTCTATAAACATAACCTCTCTAATCCCTAATACCATTAGGGATAACCGTATAACCCCAAAGGATAGTAAGATGCGGTGCTAGATAAAATCACCGAAAAAAAGAGACTACATGAGCTTGATATTCAGGCTTATAGGCGTGCGCCTAGTAGTGAATGGATAGTTGTTTTTAGCACCATGTCTTACTACCCGTTCGGGTAATTTTCTTAAGTAACTATTTTAGCCATTTATGAAGGAGTCAAGAGTCGAAGGCTTGTACTATTGACTCCACAGCCATACTCCTAATTCTTAATTAGCATAATCAAATGAGAAAAAGCCCAGAAGCGTATTTAGATACGGAGCAAAATATTAGGTTAAGTTGGAGTTTTTAATAGAAAATGTGAGTTAAATCTTTTTGTACAATTTAAAAAATGTTTTATAGAGGCATGAAATCCACACCAGTGCTCATGTGGTCCAAGGCGTCCGTATTGTCTTGAATGTTTTTCTGGTGAGAAAGAGTTTGTTAATTGAATCCAGGTTGAATGTTCTGAGAGTTTTTTTTATTAAATGTTTTTTCCACTCTCCTTTCCGCAAATGCAGGTACACTGTCTAGTATTTACCTTTCTCATACCCACTTCAGTGGCGTAGTTAGCTAACGTGCTAGTTTCGTGTTGAGCTAGACTGCCGAGGACGGGGTAGATCAAGGTTCGAATCTCGGTCGGATGAACTGGGGGTGGTTTTCCTTAAATAGTTTTCCACTTTACCTCCAAACAAATGTGGGTTACTTCCTCTAAATTCAACCTTCATAATTCTTAACCCAGTAACATAATTAGTACTTAGACTTTTAACTCAAATGGGTAGTAAGACGTGGTGTTATAATAATAATGATAATAATAATAATAATAATACCTTCCTCATTCCTAGTATAATAGTGTAACTATGCATGTATGATCCCTTTAAATATCAACGTTGGTTCAGTATTCTTAAGTTAGCCTACTAAGGTAATTTGTTATTTCGGTAAATTTGTGTCATTCTTCATTTACTTTCCATATTAAATGGCTATGTAACATTTAAAAACACCTCCGACATTAGTTTTTATTCGACATATCCCTAGCATAAAATTGTCTTTCTTATAAATATGACAGAATACCATGTCAAACTCTCCAATTCTCGCTTCCTTGAAAAAAAAAAATCCCTTGACACAACTTCTCACCCCCTCCAACTCCAAAATAATCCAGTACCAGAGAGCCANCTCCAAAATAATCCTGTACCAGAGAGCCACGGAAGCTATTCCTCCTAAGAAATCCCGTTCTAGAGTGACTTAGTACGCATGCGCCCCGCAGAGATGGCAGCACCGTACAGCCTCCACGAGGGAATGCATTAGAGGGAGGAAAGGGGGAGGTGTCTGTTGTTTCAGCTCATTGGCGGTCCTCGCGGTGAGGAGCAGATCAATAGAGGCCCCTGCAGCCAATCACGCGTCACGGTGCAATCTCTCTCTTTCTCTCTCTCTCTCTCACACACACACACACACACACACTTCTTCCCTTCCCCAGAAACCTCCTCACCCCCTTGCCATACGTGTCAACACCAGCCAATAAATAGTATTGTTATAAGCTACTTGTGGCTTGCGAGAGAGGGCTTTTGTAAACAAATCACAAGTAGAAGTTAAAAGGAAGTAAAATAAAAACAAACAAACATCGGAAACAATCGGAGGAAGTATCGCAGAAATCAGGTGATTGCTGTCTCTCTTTGAAATGGACTCGGGGAGGTATTTGTTGTCAGTCTGACACAACTGGCGGTCTTATTGGCGGGTAACGTGTTTGTCGAAATCTGCAGTCAGTTGACAATAATCGCCAGTGTCGGCCGCAAGGTTACTGTTCCAACAGCTGGATACACAATTAATAATAAAAAAAAAAAATTATATCTTACTCAAGAGGCATAAAGTTTTTACTTGAATGTGTGACTTAAAGGTTGGACTGTGGGGAGCTTCGAGTTAGAGTTAGTTCTTTTGCAGTTTTTATGGAAAAATATATATTTTTTTTTATTCTAAAGAAATCAAATATTTCTTCAGTAGAAATAGAGTTTATTTTTCTTCACATTGTGACCTCAACAGTGTTTGAATATCTGTCAAGGATGTCCTGGAATTTAATGACAACTTTTTCTCTTCATGTGAATGTGAGGAATGCCAGGCCTCCACCGTGTTTCGGATTCCACGTTAAACTGTAGGTCCTTCATTTCATCTCACAATCACCCTACCATTTCCCATTAGCTTAAGTGCGTATAACCCGAACGGATAGTAAGACGTGGTGCTAATAATAATAATAATAATAATAATAATAATAGTAATAATAATTCTCTTCATTCAAATAGTTTCTCATCTAATGTCACTACGCTCATGACAAATATTCAAGAATTGTTGATATAACTATGTGAAGACAATAATTAAACTCTATGTTTAGACCGAAGCAGTATTTTAAGGGAATGGTTTCCCACTCTCTATCCACGCAAATGCGAGTACACTTCCTCTAAATTCAACCTTCATCTGCCCTAACCCATTAGCGTAATTATTAGCCTACATAAGTATACAACCTGAGCGGGTAGTGAGACACAGTGCCAAAAAACAAATAAGTCCCATACAATAGCTTAGTTATTTAATTCATCTTTATGTCTCTCATTTAAAGGTTTTTTTAATTGTATAGTCAGTTTAAAGTTCTGGGGAACACGTTTTAATTCAATTATTTGTGTATTGACACCCACCGCCCCCTGCCCCCCTCTCACAGCTTGCTAACATGGTAAAAGCGACGAGCACTTCCTCTTGATAACCTTTTAGTGGTGCTTTGGTAGTTAATTGATATCCTCAGGACCAGTGGCGGCTCGTGTATAGGAACTGCGGAACTTCAGCTCCACTTATTTCCACTTGATATTATCGATAACATTTAATATAATGAGTCCTTTTTTCTTTAATCCTGTCTTTATTTTTGTAGTACGATATAGGCTATTTTCCTTAAGGTTAATGCCAGTACTTCAATAGCCATCCCCCAATTTATGAAAAAGATAAAAAAATGTTTGTATGGAACTGTGCGTTTGACAGTGCCAGTGACGTGATGTTAGACTGTTGTGCGCATGCGCACATAGAAAGGGGGTAGGGAGGAAGGTGGGACTGCCAGGTAGAGAAAGCACTGTTGCTCTCGCAGTGCCGCACAGTGGGGCCAAATCCCGAAAAGCTGGCCAAAGTAAAAAAATAAAGGTCTTTTTTAGGGGTTTTAAAGTGTAGGGTTGGATAGACTGATATTTTAAGTGTCTAGCGGAACAATTAGGAGGAGTTAACCAGGTAAACCTGGTGGTTAAATTTACGTGTCAAGGTGACCTTCGTACGAGTAGCTTCTGAACCGCGGGAAAAAGATTAATAACGTTATAGTGAAAAATGCACCTGAATTCGTACAGTTCATCAATTTTAATTCTGTAAAATGGACTTTTCTGTTGAAAGTAAGTAGAATATTATCATATATTACACAAATAATAATAATAATAATAATAATATATTAATTAATAGTTTAACAATATTTTTAATAAAAATAATGAAAAATTGCATGCGAATATTTTAAAAAACTAGAGAAAAAGTTATAAGTTCTGCAGAGTTCTGCAACGAAACTTGTTCTAAATTGTAGTTTATACTTTTGTTTAAGAGAATATAAAAAAACAGCTGCCATTGTGGCTTGTGTAAATTTTTATAAAAATTATTACGAATACGCGTTAATAAAGCATGTTAAAAGACGCTTATATATTTCATCCGTTAAGGAAAAAAACACGTAAAATATTTTTTAAATATAATTAATATAATGTGTAGTAAAATTTAACGAGAAACTGTTGTTATATTTCAAAAGTGTTTAATTTAACCCGCTACTTATAAATGAATTACAGTCTACGCGTCACAAATAGCTCCGTAGTCGCCACAGTTTCTTTAGAAAAATCGTTTACTGTTATGTTCTGATAAACATTATATATATATATATATATATATATATATATAAATATAATGTTTATCAGAACATAATATATATATATATAAATATAATGTTTATCAGAACATAACATATATATATATATACGTAATAAGTGAAATGTTAGATTGAAAAAAGTTTTGCTATTTAGTATAATTCTCAGTTTCACAATACACTTAAAGTTCTAAACAGTTTATCAATAATAATTTATAATGTTTTGAAATATAAATTTTATTAATTTAATAAGTTGATATTTTAATCTTTCAGAACCTGCTTATGATTATGAAACGATTGGTTTATCCAGAGAGGAAATTTTTAAGCTAGTGAACTACTACTTGAAATATAATGCGACTGTTTCATATGACAAAATTGAAAAATATATTTCCAACAAATTGCAACGTTCGTTTACGTTATCAGACGATGTGAAAGCAGTCATATGCAAATTATTACACGACTTTAGAACAAAGTGGCAATACGTTAAAAGGACAGAAAATGTTTTTTATGATCAATATCATGAATGGCTAAGCGTGTTCGTTTGTTTTGATAGAATCAAAGAAGATTTAGAGAAAAAACGTTCAGGTCGCCCGAGTTCGGAATTTACAGATTCCAGCGAAAGAACGAAGCGAAGAAGGACCGAAAAAATTCGTTCACTGGCAAAGACCGAAGAACTTTCCTATGCAACCCAAATAAGCCTTCGAGCTTCAGGAAAATTGTATGCTGCGGAAGTTGTGAAAGATGTGACATTGGGCAGCCCATCTAATGCTCAAAGATATCGAAAATCTTTGAAGTTTATTACAGAAACCATTATTTACGGCGATAACGCTCTTTCACTTATAATTGAGCAGAAATTATCGTGAAGTCAATATCAGGGTTTAAGAAATATAAGTTTAGAAAATAATTGTAAACTGTATCCATCGTATAAAGAAGTGTTAAAAGCTAAACGTAAATGTTATCCTGATACATCAAGCATCACTGTAACTGAATGCAGTGCTGAAGTAAAACTACAGGCGTTATTAGACCATACAGTTGAACAAATTTTGTCGACTCAACTGGACGTTATTAAAAGCATGAGTTCTTAAAAACTTCGTAATTTGAATTTGATTTGCAAGTGGGGTTGTGGTAGCAGCTCTGGCCAAAGTACGTATAAACAAAAATTCATTGATGGTGACGGAAAGATATCAGATGTAAATATTTTTTTCACTTCACTTGTTCCACTACAACTCATATCCGGAGATGGAGTTACTAATGCAGAAATCATTGTGTGGAAAAATCCAAGACCTTCATCTCCTCGATTTTGTAGGCCAATTAAAATTGAATTTTTGCACGAAAATACGGAAGACACTTTAAGACAAACCGAGTGTCTTAAAGAACAAGAGACAAAACTTGTACCTTTTGAGACTATAAGAGATGGAAAAGAAATATCATTTTCTTATAAACTTGCTTTAACAATGATAGATGGCAAAGTTTGTAATGCAATTACCAATACTGTGTCCACTCAACGTTGCTATTCATGCCAATCAACTTCCAAAGGTTTTAATAATATCGACGATATTTTACTAAAAGAGATGTTATTTTGACTAAATTGTATATGTTTAAATATTTATGGTCGCTATATTGGATCCGTCATTTTATTATTTTGCAATTTTTACTTTGGTTTCGTATTCAGTGACTCTAAAACCTCAAGGTACCAAGTTTCACAAAAAATGAATGAGACGTGAATATTTTTGCCGCCTTTTATGACTTTAGAACCGCCATTTTTGTTTATCAATTCTGACTTTTGATTTTTAATCAGAAACCTTTAAAACCCCTATATACTAAATTTCATACAAATTGAATAATATTTTCATATTTTGGCCAGCTTTTCGGGATTTGGCCCCACTGTGTGCCGGCTCTGGCGTGATGGTGGAAGGAAGTTTTTTTTACTCGGCGTGTGTTGTGTTTAAAAACCGTGTATCATATTCTTGAATGTGATAAAAGTGTAGAAGAGTGTAGAATTAGATTATTTTTCTGCTTCCAGCTATTCTATTTGATTCATTTTTTTTCGTTTCTTTTATTTAACAGAAAGACTAAATGCGCTTGCAGTACTTTCAATGGAGAAAAATTTCCTCAATTTTCATCTTATATACCTAGGCTACGCCCTAGACAATGACCTGAAGTACTATTTTTTTTATAAAGATATGTTCAATGTAGATATTTGTTTTTCGTTAATGCAAGCTCGTGGAGAGAGGACGGAAGAACTAGCTCCGAAGGTAACTCGTCTGTGTACGAATCCTGACCTTCCTCGTCAATGACCAACGACGTTTCTTGCACCCTGAACCATTTAGTCACCGGTGCGGATAGAGTTGTTGAATTATAGAATGTAGGTATAACCTGAACAAGTGTGTACAAGTAAAGTATTGTAAAGCATTATTTTATTGCACTGTATCACCTTTACAATTTTTTCTGTACAATTTTCTCTCGAACCATTCCACCAGTTCAAAAGGGGTGGTGGTCACCCTCTTAACTTCCCGAGACAATACTGCCTCACATACACCATGCTACATCCTCACGTAAACCACCCAAACTACTTCTTCCCGCGGGAGAAAACCCTCCACGACCCGTCCAGGTGCGATCGCGGAGGTTTGTGGGAAACACTAGACGTCCGATGACGTAATATCGGCACAAGTGGTAAGATATGGCGACAAAAATAAAGACACTGGGACAACAATTTTGGTTCAATAGTGTGATCCCCAGTTTTGAGATGACAGTAGGATTACTGTTTTGGATTGACAATATAATACCCAGTTTTGTGTTGACAGTGGGATAATAGTTTTGGGTCAATAGTGTGATCCCCAGTATTGGGTTGAAAGTGGGATCACTATTTTGGATTGATAATATAACCCCCAGTTTTGAGTTTACAGTAAGCTATGATCACTGTTTTGGTTTGACAATATAATCCCCAGTTTTGTGTTGGCAGTGGGGTAATAGTTTTGGGTCAATAGTGTGATCCCCAGTATTGGGTTGAAAGTGGGATCACTATTTTGGATTGATAATATAACCCCCAGTTTTGAGTTGACACTAGGATCACTGTTTTGGATTGACAATATAATCCCCAGTTTTGTGTTGACAATGGGATAATAGTTTTGGGTCAAGAGTGTGATCCCCAGTATTGGGTTGAAAGTGGGATCACTATTTTGGATTGATAATATAACCCCCAGTTTTGAGTTTACAGTGGAATCACAATTTGGGTCAATAGTGTGATCCCCAGTTATGGGTTGACAGTGGGATCAATGTTTTGGATCGATAATGTGATCACGGTCTTGGATTGGCAGTGTAATAACTAATCAGTTATCATGGTTTTGGGTCGCCGTTTGACCACGGTCTTAGGGTCTCTTTCGGAAGGTTGGCCTTTCACTTGGTAGAGAGCGTCAAGGAAATCAGAGAATTATTTTTGAGAGTAGGTATACCGTTAAAATTTCCACTCTGAGATAATCCACGTGTACTAAAAATGCAGCTTAAAAGTCTATTGAAGCCATATTTGATTTATTTTGGATCAACAATTATTTTTGGCATAAAAAATGCAATAATAAGTTACGGACTTTAAAACGTGTTCTCTTTAATCCCAAACCCCCCAATGACGCAAAATTAAAAGTTTGTAAAATAATTAAATAGATCGAAATTCACTTTCCCTTTCATAACAAATTAATTGGTGAACAGCCTGAAAAGTGAGTATTTGTGTAATCATTCTGACGGTTAGAAGAGGAAAGTGGTTCTGTCCTTGACTATACTAGGACAGTCTGCAGCACCCAGGTGGTTAGAGGAATGCAGGAAGGCTATGTCCCGGGGCTGCCATGTTTAGCAAGGGGACGTTTACATGAACATGACACGCTATGCCATGCAAGGTTCGTATAGCGCTGCCCTAGGGGCGCAACAATCTCCCTCTTTCCCCTCCTAAAGCAGTGGCCCTGCGACAAATTGCTGCCTGCCTGTCCTTCCGTGTGATGACAATCCTACTCCTTGTATGTTAGGTTGTAAGCCCCCCCTTGCCTTACCTCTTTACCAACCTACCTCTTGATTCCTCGACCCACAAAACTTGGCAAGTCTGTAGGCGCGGCTGGCGGTTTATCAAAAGGCTAAGTTGGGTCGACTATCAGTAGGACACCTTTACCGCTTCGGTAGTCAAATGGTTTGTTAAGGCAAGAGTCAGCAACTGGTCGAGCCCACGAAGGTTCTCAGTAGATCGCGTAAGATAACTTACAGCTTCATTAACGTCGATCTTTGAGTGTTCTAAGCCCGCAAACATAAAGTAGGCTTACGTTAAAATAATATTTGTGTGTAACTAAGATTACCTTGATCGGCTATTTGAGGAAAGATTTAATTTAATAATAAATATAAAGATGTAAGCCCTTATAAACAAAAGAAAAAGATAAAGTAGAGTCGAGAAACGATGAGTGATTGTGGGAAGTTTAATACAGTTTATAAGTAAATCGGGGTCTAAAGAAGCTGCCTACCCCTGTTCTAAAGTATAAATCACTCTTTAAATAAACTCTACTGATTATGACTGACTGGGAGATCGGGGTTCAAATCCTTCGTCGGGTTTACTGAGGATGTTTCTTCCTAAATGGTTTAGTGTATATATATATATGCGTATAGCTCGAGCAAGTAGTGAGACGCAGTGACAAAAAAAGTTAGACCATTATCTGACAATTTAAAAATGCACGATATTTGCCTTTTGTGTTGCTGTCCTATTTAATTGAGGGTGTCAATTGTCTACTACCCAAAGATTAGCAAAGTAACTTTTTGTCAATGTTGATCACTCTACATTATTTTAAATTTTATTTTAATTAAATCACTATAAGAAGACTTTTTTTTCTCAAAAAGTATATATTTAAAATATCCAACAGTCTCAGATAGAAAACAACATGCACAAACGCACATTCTTCTACCGCTCAGGGTGAAAATTAGCACAGATATGGTTCACAAAGATCGACTGTCCGGAAGCATGTACTACACACTCTAGACAAGATAATATGCTACAAATTGTGTGTTTTAATCTGATTCTGTTGAAATTTTGAATAAGGTGTGTGTATATTTTATAATTCTTGTGTACGTAGAAAGTGTAGTAACTGTAGTTCATATAGTATAGTCCAACTTAACAGGAACCTATAATGACAGCATCATCTTCCAAAAGTATTCTGGGCGTCCTTTAAGAAGACAGGCATAGGAAAATTGTATATAACGTAGCTGATCACTCGAAAAACCAGTCCTTGTTTCTAAAATACATTTAACCTTTTCTACCCCGAAATAAAAGCGTAAGGAACCTGGCAAAAGAAAATTTATAAATGTTTCACGAAAGCATCAATTATTTGTAGTAAAGTCCACAAATTTGATGTCGTAAAAAAAACCATGCCAAAACTTTAAAATTACAATCAGCTCTTAAACGTAATCATGTAATAGATTTCAGCAGAGAGTATTTGCGAAAAACAATCAAATAAATTGGGCTTAAGGTGGAAAAAATGTCAATCAAAAATAAAACTTTTGGTCGGTCGCCCTAAAATATTGGCATGGAGAGCCAGGTACTTACACGTGAAATTATTGAACTTACGAGTAGTGAAGGAATATTAATTTATATGTTGATGAGACCTGTTAATGTGTGTCATAATATAAAAACATTCTGGCAGTCCTAGTCCGAGCAAGTTGCTACGACGACTTTCGGAAAAGAAAATCGACTAATCATAGTGCTTGCTGGAGGGGTGTGAGGTTCTGTTCCTATTTCCCTTCTCATTTTCAAATCAAGACAAAAAACAGGAGACTACCACTATGACATGAACCACACTGATTTCACTGAGTGTACCAGTGAGAAAATGTTACTTAATGTTCCCCCAGAAGTGTAACAGTAACGGACAATGCTTGTTATTATTATTATTATTATTATTATCACCTCGTCTTACTACCCGTTCGGGTTATACGCACTTACGCTAATGTGTAATGGTAGGGTGATTGTGAGATGAAATGGAGGACCTANACGTGGAATCCGAACCACGGTGGAGGCCTGGCATTCCTCACATTCACAAGATGTATTGTCAGAGGTGAAGGAAGGGTTTGGCCATCAGATACATCTTTGCCGGGACCGAGGATTGAGCCCTAGACCGCCAGCATAGAAGTCTGACACCTTACCCCTAGACCGCCAGGTCACCGACAACAACGCTTGTTATTGTGTGCAGGTGAACAAGAAACCAACAAGTGCATCTTTGAAAGATGACGTTAAAATATGGTTAAGAGAGAACAGTATATTATTTACTGAAGGAATCAGAAAATCAGGACTAATTGAACTTGTCAAAAGAGTTTCTTGTGAGAGGAAATACAAAATTGATGGGATAATAAAAGATCAAGGTCATGCTATTTATCGCACTGATCTTAATCAAATCGAAATGGTTTGGAGATATGTAAAAGGACAATAGGCACAAGATCTTCCAAGTATTTCTCTTGCGGACGAAAAAAAAAAGTTGCATTGAAGATAGTTTCGAGAATACACCACAGAAGATTGGAAAATTGAGGAATCTCATTGGCAAAAGGATGCGTTGTTGGATGTAGCCATGGAAAGATTCGTAATTATTGACGAATAAAGTTCGTAATCTAGTGAGAGTAAATCTTCCACCTGTAAAATTCTAGACTAGTTATTCAGACTAGTGTAGTTTCACCTTTCTGTCTATTCACTGTGCCAGCCCAATTTTTTGGAATAGGGGTAATCTTACAGTTATTATAGTACAAGTTTTTTTATTCTAAGTTGTCAAGCTATATATTTATTTACGAGTATCAACTGTTACCAAAAGTGACGTTCTGTAAATAACATGGTTTATAAATACATAAATGTAGATCTAGTAACTTGTTGAAATGTAATATCAGGTTATTCTTACAGGCTTAAAAAAAAAATATAGCACTGCGTCTTACAATCCGTTTGGGTTATACGATTAAATACTAATTACACTAATGGGTTAGGAATTGTGAAGGTTGAATTTAGAGGAAGGGAACCCACATTTGTGTGGAGGGAGAGTAAAGAACTATTTGGGAAAAACCACCCCAGTTTACTCGAGTAAGATTCGAACCTTGACTTCACCGTCCTAGTCAGTCTAGCTCCTCATGAAACTAGAGCGTTAACTAACTATACAACAAGGAGGGTATATTCTTAAATTGATTTGATTTAAAGTTCTGATAAACGCTTATGAGCGCCTAAAAATGATGTACTTATTTTTAATACATTTTTTGAGGTGATGCGCACTTCGTGATCCAAGACTAGACCATGCCCATGCTAAGATGCTTATTAACATTGTATAGGAAATAAGATGCAATAGATAATAGTATTTAAATATATATGGTTTTACTTAATTTTAACTAACGCAATGCATCCACTAAACGACCTATAAAAAACTATAAACTAAAAAAATAATTATTTATTCCATGCTGACCTCATTTCATTTGCTAAGTCATTACGGTCATGGTCATATACAGGCTGCCAACGAAGGCGAGTATATCGGCTGGTGTCCGATTATGCGCATTGCAACCGTGGACATGTTCAAGTTCGTTTGAGGGTTTATGGGCTTCCGACTTTGACAATCCTTAATTTTGAAGACTTTCTCAAATCTCAGGGTAGGAAAAGTTAATATTAATTTTATGTAGCCTAAACGTTTTATTTTATTTTATCTATTAAGATAAATAATGAATATACTAAATTAAAATTATAGAATAGGGGTAAAAAATTGAAATATTGGACTTCTTTTTATTTTTAAAATGATTTTTCCAAAAGTTGCATTATTATTATTATTATTAACATTAATTAAATAAGTTCTAGAACTTTATTTGATGGGGCCTAAACTTATTTATTAATACAATTCATGACTAGGAGGATACTGTATGCAAATAACTTTTTTTCTTTCTTTTTTTAAAATTTGTTTACATACTTAGCATACTTAGCCGAAACCCTAATAAACCATTTATTAGAGTATTGACCTACACGTCCCTATAAATGTATAAAACCCGATACCTAACCCATACAAAAGCTTTGGAATAGTACCTCCCCTTACCTCTTAACAAGGGAGGATAATTTTTATTGTTGGCTGGTCTTCATAAATTATTGATTGCAAAGAAGAGCAGAAATTGACTGACGTCTGTTTTATAGTTCTCTTGCGCACAATGACCAGCTTCTATAGTTCAAGCACAAACGTTGATCGGCCTCTCTGTTCATTTACGGGCATTTAATTGCCCTTTAAATACATTAACCAGCTTTGGCCAGCCTCTATAGTTTACTTACAAGCGTTGACCGACCTCTATATTTTTTTTTCGAGTGTTACCATTTATAATTCACTGACAAGCTTTGAATGACCTCTATAGTTCTTTTACGAACATAGGATAGCTTCTATAGCTCACTTACGAGCATTGACCAGATTTTATATTTTGATTACAAGCGTTGACCAGCCTCTATGGTCCACTTAAAAACGTGAATGATCTCATTAGTTCACTTACAAGTTTGGACCGGTCTGCAAGCGTCAAGCAGCCTCTATAATTCACTTACAAGCGTTTAATAGTATATATTGTTCACTTACAGGTTTGACAGGCCTCTATATCTTATTTCAATCGCTGACCAGCATCTATAGCTCACTTACAGGCGTTGACTGGCCACTAGACCCTATAGTTCACTTATAAGCGTTGACCGAATTCAATAGCTCGATTTTAAGGAAGGAAAAGCGTTACTAGCCTTCATAGCTCCCATACATGCACTGCATAGTCTCTTTAAATCTCTTACAGGCATTGACAACCTTTATAAGTCGCTTATAAGAGTTTATCTGTCTCTATGGTTCACTTACATGCTCTTATAAGGGTGAATAAGGGTTGAACAATCTTCCTTTTACCTACAATACCTGAGTCATGAATTTGAATCTTTGAAAACATGACAAACATAAGAAAGAAATTTTTACCCGTGGGTATGACTTTGTTCGTCCTTAAGGGTTAAATTAATTGTTTGGAGTCTGTCAGATATTCCATTTTCCTTGACCTAAACTTATATTTTTATATCCGTTACTGTTTCTCGCCTATGGCCTGGGTCAGTTTTTATTCAAATCGTGTATTTTTCCGCTACTGGCTGGTTAGGCCGTCGTAGCTTCATGTGCCTTATAATCTATCTCAAGACTAGATCGGAAACAACATCCAATTCCCGGCCGTTAATTTATCAATGTGAAAGGGTAAACTTATATTTTTTATAAATGATACATTTTCGGCCATGCCTAGAATCGAACCCGGGACCCCTAGCTCAGTGGGCAGGCACGCTACCGATTGAGCTAAGGTGCCGGACCAAGCTAAACTTATATGCTCCAAAAATAACTCGGACTAAAATTGTTAGTATAGACCTATACATTTATTTAAATTTTCGCTCTACATTTTTTGCGAATTTACTAGATTTTTGTTAGAGAATAATGGAGAGCAGATTCTGTCTTCTCTGACAATGAATATTCTGTTCCAATAACAATAGGCCTACTCGTTAGAAGGACTACATCAAAGATTCCTCAACGGACACAGGTACACGCATAATATGGTTTTACATACTGCAATAATTTATAAATGTGTCTAGATCACTAGAAATGTTCAATAGTCGACATAATTTATGGCTATTGTATGTTTGAAACGTTAACCAAAAAGGAAACTGTCCACCACGAGCTCTCAGTTGTTTGTTTAACATAGAGCTCAGGTCATTTATAGACATAAATATGACATACTGTAGCCATTCACCTGCTCGGAGCATCAACACATCAGCCTGCGAGGCGGTTCCTATCCTCTATCCTGCTGTGCATTTAGCTCATCGTCAATTATTCGGTTCCGTAACGCGTCGGGAAGGGAATCCGGCTCCAGGGAGACGGGCTCGCAAATTCTTTCTTTCCAATCTATCATAGGAACCTTCCTATCACCCATCCTTTCTCCTAGAAATGACTCGTAGCGATAACGTCGCTCTAGTCTGAAAACAAGAGAGAGCTCATATACACCACTCACACCAGAAACATCCGTCAACTTGGTTGTCAAACAGAAAGTGTGTGTTACAGGCTACCATGTCACAGAACCCTCCCCCTCATTTCCCTCCCCTCTTTAATGAACATTGGAACAAGATAATACAAGTATTCACCCTAACTTGGGTTTTATATTTTCCAAACACGTTGTAAACCGTCAAACCTACACCTCACCTCACCCCCTCACCTCACCCCCTCATCCCCCCTGTCACCCACTCACTTTAATCAACTGAAAGCGAGGGAGTGTCTATGTATATATCAACAGATACTGGCACTGAGAGTTCCGGGGTTCGTATCCTCCCATGTACCCCACATCGTTACGCAATTTTCTCGAGCCCTTTGTGATAGAAGAGGGGGCTTCTAGTGAATGGTTGTGTTGTAAGAAGAGTGTAGCGTAGTTTACGTCAGAGGTCGTGTGTTCGGCTACAGAGTTGCCGTGTGTCATCAGAGCCCCCCGCCCCCCCCCTGCCGCCCCCCGTCCCATGGATGCTCGTGTAACTTCCCTAGTAACGCAACCTAGGTTTACCGGTTCTCACTAAAGTCGGGGTGGAAAGCGTTCAAGTCACGAGAAATCACTAGTGTGTACAACTAGGAATATGATTAGTCCAATAATTAAAGTAAAGGCCATCTGATATGAATATTCTGGAACTATAATGAGGGAGAAAAAAAATGGTACCATCGTCTTACCCAACAGGGATTAGAACATTGGTTTCGCTGCAACAACAGACTAATGTAATACTAGTCAAATGCGTTTCACTGCTTGACTATCGCTTCTGCTACTCACTTTTGGCTATGGATAGGGTTTGTAGAGAAAATAATCTATATTTTACTCATTTAGGGTGGGAGAGTTACAGTAGACCCATGGTTTCTTTGGTGCTGACTGGCAGCTGATGACGGATTGCTTTTAAAAGTTACCAGACCAAATTATGTATCCCTACGCTGAACCATATGATCTGCGAAAACGTGTTTAGCAGCTGTCACTTCTGACAGTCCAAATTTAGGTTGACTGTCAGAAGTCAGCTGTGAGCTGTCAGTCAGCACCAAAGAAGCCATGGGGCTACTGTAGGAACGCTAGTTAAGGATGGACTAGTATTTTTCAGATTTGATATTAAAACTTTTTTATTTTCAAAATAATCAAATAATAACTCCAGTAAAAACATAGAGTTTAATTTTCTTCACATCGTGAATTCATTAGTTAGTGAACATAGGTCAAGGGTGTCCTGTAACTTAATGAAAACTGTAGCTCTTCATTTAAAAAGTTTCTCATCTAATGCCACTATGCTCATGAGTCATGACATATTTAACAACTGTTGATATCACCATGTGAAGAAGATAAAACTCTTTATGTTTCTACTGGAGCAATGTTTTTATTTATTTTAACTAGAAAAAACATGTTTTGATATACAAGCTACACAAACACTGCCCTTAGATCGCGTCCCCCACACTCCCACCTTAAAGTATCGAAAGCAAAGTTATCAGTAAAAAAAGTATTTGTATCATAATAATAACCAGGACATTTGATTAATTTTGTCCAACGCATTTTAGTCCGGCACCTTAGTTCAATTGGTAGCTTTTTTTGTTTTATGAAGTAAAGGTCCCGGGTTCAATTTCTAGTAGGGCCGAAAAATTGATCATTGGTGATCTGTGGGTTTGACCTTTAAAAGTGTTGAATTAACGGTATGGGGCTGGATGTTGTGTCTGTTCTGAATTTAAGTTAGTTTATAGGTCCCGTGCTGATATTATCAGTCGGTTCAGAATATGCACGTTAAATACCTTACGTAAATGAAAATCTATCGCTTTTTAGTGTTTTCATGTACAAAAATATTGATCATAGTGCTTCTGTATTTATACAGTAGCCCCGTGGCTTCTTTGGTGCTGACTGACAGCTCACAGCTGACTTCTGACGGTCAACATTTAGGTATATACCTCAATTTTGACCGTCAGAAGTGACAGCTGCTAAACACAGGTTTTTGCAGATCATATGGTTCGGCGTAGGGATACATAATTTGGTCTGGTAGCTTTTCAAAGCCGTTAGCTCTCAGCTGTGAGATGTCAGTCAGCACCAAAGAAGTCATGGGGCTACTGTAGACTCCATCTATACAGCTAGCATATTTGTACTTTTCAATTAGCAATTAATAAAATGTTAGCACTATAACATTACTTTTCCTATAATAAATTACTGAATATAATAATGATCGAATTACATCATTTTAATATAGGGCCTAGTTTGTTTCTAGCTCATTTACGAAAAGAAGAATTAATTTTTAATCAGGCTATTAGTGTGTGGGCTTAAAAATATTACATTACTAAGACAAATACCTTAATTATAAACAAATGCATATTTATTTCGATAACAATCCGATATCGTGGGTTCAAGTAATCGTGTGAGTAAAAGTATCGAAACAAAACAATTGGTATCGACAGGAATAATATATCGATATTTGTAAAGAATTGATATTTATTCTACATCCATTCTAATAGTTTTATGTAAGAACACGATTTACACACCAGACTAACTGCTAGCCTAAATACTAGCACTAAGGCGTAGTTTTGATCAAATCAAGCTTCTGGACTATTGTATTGTCAGTTTTATACCCTTTTCCCCCAAAGAACAGGTGATTTCATGTTTATTATTGAAGGTATTTGACTTAGATAGCAAGTCTTAAATATATATATTGCTTAGTAAGATAAATAAATAACCAAAGAAGCTTACTAAACTACTTATCTAGAAGTGCATTTCTCAAATTCCAACTGGAGTAGTTTTCCACAAGTGATTTTTGACTGAGTGTGTTCTATTCGTACCAATGCGGTTATTTTTATCTACAATACCCTCCTCCATCATACACCTTAGGTCAAGACTACGGCGCAGACGGGGTGGGGTATACCTTGTTTGTGGACTAAGGCCAGTTCCATAGTTGGCAACATTATTTAAATTGTTCTTTCCCTGGAATATCATCCCTAAGAGAGGTGTTCATTCTCTTTCTTTGAATAACAATAAAATTAATTAGGTACTCGAAAGTCCTGGCTTGTTATCCAAACAACGTTCTTTAAACTAGAATCAGCTTTTGAGTTCCCCATACAACAAGCCAGGGTCATCACGTAGAATATAAGTCAGAAGGTCACTGGAACACTATTTAGCTCTAGCTAGTAAAAATGGTCGAACCCAAAATGGTATTTTGGCTCTTTTTTTGTTCATTACACAAAACACAGCCAAAAGAAGTACATTATCCTCCACCGCCATGATGCAGACTAGATAAAACATGTTATAATTTGTTAGCAATTTTTAGTAGCTTTTGTCATTGTTATATAGACCTAGCAAAAATGCTAAAGGCCTACATCACTCAAATGTAACAAGTTATAAAATAGCATTATCTTACAACATTTTTGTTGCTTGGAAAAAATATGATAAATTAAGTCAGTGTAAATTAAATTAATCTGGTTGGAGATCGAACTCAAACACGCTAGTGCTAACACCTAGCTTGTTTGAATTTTGGGGGAGGGGAATATCCCAGTCGATGTGTGAGTTAGACTGTTTCTTTACCTGAATCCGAACTGTTTTACATGCCATGTGTGAGTGTGTGTGTGACAGCAGCATGCATGGGTCCGGCTATAGGATATCCTCTGTCCGGCCACGGCCCAACCAATTTCCGATACGTCACAGATTATCAAACTCTCGCCATCACTCTAAGCCCCCCCAAATTTCCCCTCCCCCTCCCCTCACCCTTCCTGGAATAACTAGCCAGCCCTACATGGCACATATCCTCGCCAGCTACCTCGTTCGACGCTGACGATGATTATGATGATGCCGATGGGTATGATTACGACGATGGCAGGAACACATTGGCGCAGATAATTCTGACGTAGGGGAGAAATATGTAGGAGGTGGATATCATTGTTAGGATGACTATGACATCCCCTATTTATTTCCTTCGAGTAATTTGACATTGTTAGATTAGTAGGACTGTTTTTTTTTACCATAAAGAATATCATTTTAATTTGGAGGTTTCTGAAACTTTTGATAAGACGTCTTAAAAAAAGAGGCACAATTTAATACACATTAGGGACTTATATGAAGCTTAAGAGTAGGGATATTTTATTTATACCAAGAAAAATAGGTTCACCTTGGTGGCAGAATGGTCTAACAAGTCACTTTCACAAGAGACTGGACTGCCGATGATGAGGAGATCAAGGTTCAAATCCCTACCAGATGGGCTGAAGGCTTTCCTAAATAGTTTATCACTCTCTCTCCACGCATATGTGAGTAGACTTCATCATCCCTAATACGTTAGAGTAATTAATTAAATAAGCGTTTAACCAGGATGATTAGAAAATAGGGGAAAAAATATATAGAAAAAAACTGTTGGAACAAACCTTGGTAGTCCAAGCACAATTTTTTTTTGAACGAGAGGAAAGGGGGGAGGGGGAAGAATAGGACTCCTCTCTCTATATATATTTAAATCCCCTCGTGTCTTACTACCGATTCAGGCTATACGTATGCGTACTAATTACGCTGGTGAGTTATAGATGAGGAAGATTAAATCTAGGGATAGTGTACCCATATTTGCGTAGACGAAGAAAGGAAAACTATTTTGGAAAAACCAGCCTCAATACACTCTACTGGGATTCCAACACCAATCTCCCTCTCATACATACACACACACAAATGCATATTATTAAAAAAATTATGAGTATATATATTTTTTTAATTTTTATATAAAATATCGCAAATGGTACAAACGAAAATTTAGTCCAAAACCAGTTTAAACAAGTGAAACAATTTTCACCAAACCAAAAATCACTGTCAATAAATAAACCAAATACTGCTTTATTTAAGATTTTAACATGACCAAAATAAATACACAAGGCAATATTTAAACACTCAACGCCATTTTGGTGCTTAGGTACATTTTAAAAATATATATTTATTCTGTGTTTATTCAGGCAACAAAGCTGGGTAGACCCATGTCGAGATATTTACAAAGGATAGAAGTATTAGCATGGTATTAGTGAGTAGAATGATAGTTCCGAGTAATAAAGTACATTTTGAAAATGAGCTGGCAAGGAAAGAGGAATGAGAGGGAGGGATTGAAAAGAGAGGAGGGGGGTCCTTTCAATCACCAACTTCTTGAGAACAGCATAACTGTAAATAAGCACAAAATTGATTTTTGTCGGAAAAGTGACAGATTAACATTATTAGTCAATAAATTTTCAGCTGTGGTCAAAAAGGGATGGACAGACGCAAAAAGCTCGGCGGGCGCCATGGTACCCGCGGGCATAGGGTTGGGGACCTCTTCTCTAGCGCACGAAGACAATTCGAAGTGACATTGTATATGGGGGGTGATTAAAAGGAATTAGAGGAGTCATTGCATTTACCATTAAAAAAATCCATGTGATGAAACGGCTCGTCCCCAATTTAATCCCTCACAAGGAAATCTTTCAGGAACGATGAATATCATAGCCGATCTCGTTCCCGCGTTTTCCAACCAGGGAAATATCAAGAACGTCCCCAACCAGCAATGATCAGACACATCTGTTAATGTCAAAATCACTTTAATTAAAATATAAATTTCGAAAATAAAACTCATGTCTTATTTTATTTAATTTGGTATTCCAACACAGCCTTAATAAATTGAAGGTGGTAACATCCGTTCTTATATATACACACACACACAACCGATGTTCAAGAAACAGCATAGTTTTCTTAGATTTACTGTACCAGTAGAGAGGTCTATGATCTATTCTAATGCACTTAGCAAGTGTGTCGATCTGAAGATTTATTAATGCTTGAATAAAAATTACAATCGAAGGACGAGAACAGTAAAATGATTCGCTTTAGTGTGAGTGAAAGTCTTCGAATGCGTTGGTAGTTCTTGTCAGTGTGGCAGAAGACTAGGACCATACGGTTGGTGGAAAGGTGGCTTCAAGAGCTATGTGTGTGTGTCCGTTAAATATTCCGTGAACTTTGTCGGATGTTTTGACATAACCTTCCTTCTCGCGTCATACATATATTTTGTAATGTTTTTTTTACATCGTTCAACAGTAGATACGAGGTTTCATCAACACATGATATAATGTTTTTTCGTGGCTGTTTGTTAATGTTTTCTGTGGTTTCACATTTGGCAACAGCATTTACTTTTTGTCGTTCTAGTGTACGCTCATAATCAGGCCCATGATTGTGGTGGTCATCATTCTCTGTTATAGCCCCACCATCAGTCTCGCCTAGAACATAACACATGAGAAAACCTTAGACTAAGGTGACCATTCGTCCCAGGTTCTTCGGGACAGTCCCGAATTTTAGTAATTGTCTTGCATTTGTAAATGTCCCGGATTTTAAAAATCATCCTGGTTTGAATATAAAAAAATTTATTTTATTAAATTGTTTGGCCAACGCGTGTCAGATTTATCGCACATTTTGATACACCGGACTAGACCTCAGGAGTAGGGATACAATAGAGAAAAAAAGGAAACAACGAGTCATCTTTGTTTAGTCCACCCATTGAACAAAGGCAGGGGTGAGAAGTTAGCGAGAAGCCTTCCAGGGACAAATGCAGCCACAAAAAGAATGTTTTCCATAATTAATCATTTTTGGAGCGCAGGAAAAACATAACTGAGCGTTGAAATATTAAATGGAATGATTATAACAAGATATAATTAAGTGTATTTTTGTGAAGAGTTAAAAAAAATCTTCATTGCTTTCAATTTGGTTTTTGAATTCATTCAGAAAAATATAATTAAAATATAGGCCTAGTGTTTTTTGTATAAAACAATTTTGTTCCTCAAGTAAGAATTATATGCTTAAATTTTATATTGTATCTGTGTGATATTTGGTGGTGATTTCGTAGGTTCTTCCTTGGTTATTTGATTACTTACTGTGAATATTTATTGTGATAATTTTTAGGCACAGTAAAACCATGTTTTAACGATGTTACTGATAATAATTTTTGCCCTGGATTGGTATAGGTAGAAAATGGTCACCCTACCTTAGACACTTTGTTGCATTCAATAAGCAAAGATCCGGTTAGAAAAAAACAACAAGATGAAGAGTTACCCATAGTGTTTAAATATGCTCCACACTTTCTGTTTACGTACAACCACTTACTTTCAGCACTCGCTAAATCGTGATGTCCATTAAATTTAAAATTCTTCAAAAGAAGAAAGATTTTGCCACGTTGGCTAACTACTTCATTTATGTCGCACATAAACAATTCTATTGAAGTATATATGCAAAAAATGGAGCAGCTGTGATCACGGAAAAGGTAAACTTTAGCAAGTACAGGACGAGCAGTGTTCACGAAAAAAGAAAACATTTTAACCTCGGGAGGAGTCGAGTTGTCTAGTTTTACTAAACTATTTATTTGGGACGAGTGATGTAGCCCCCAAGAATTACTCATACTACAACTGTACCTGTACAAAACACACTAAACTGCAAGAGCTTTTTCAAAACAATCAGAACCATGGGCTAAGTCATGACTCTATAACATACCTGTCAGTTAATTAATATTATTCAACCCTTTATCCGCGCATTTACAGATGATATAGTAGGGTGACCTGGTAGTCTAGGGGTAAGATGTTGGACTTCTGTGCTGGGGTCTGGGGCTCAATACTCGGTCCCGGCACAGATTTATCTGATTGCCAATCCCTTCCTTCACCTCTGACAAGACGTGTATTAATCACAACTTGTGAATGTGGAGAATGCCAGGCATCCACCGTGGTTCGGATTCCACGTTAAACTGTAGGTCCTCCATTTCATCTCACAATCACCCTACCATTACAAATTATCGTAAGTGTGTATAACTCGAACGGGTAGTAAGAAGCGGTGCTAATAATAATACAGATGCTGTTTCACCACTGCGCAACCATAAAAAATCTTACCTCACCAATAGTTCTGGCCAGTGAATGGTGATATTTACCATAGTTTGTAAATTTATGGTCAACTTTCAAATAGTCCCACTTCAATGACCAAATGGTCTAAGGAGTCACTCTCGCAAAAGCCTGGACTGTCGATGATGGGGATATCTAGGGTTCGATACTCTGTTGGGTGAACTGAAAGTGATTTTTCTAAAGTGGTTTTCCACTCCTCCTCAAGGGCGGACCCAGGGTGGGTGGGGGGAAGGGGTTGGTGATGGGGGTGAGTATCCCCTCCCCCAAAGTTGCGTAGAAAATAATCAAAAAGATTGAAACCAATACCTTAATATTGTTAATAATGTCTGACTCTAACATCTCCTTCGACCTATCTCCTGCATGACCTAATCAATAACTCTTTCAACTTAGCTCTAATGTGCAGTAATTAATATGATAACCAATTATATGTATGAAAATACGTATTTTTTTAGTAATACCTAATAAAATATTTTGGTTACTAAACGTATTTATTACTTTTATTTTAAGAGTGACTTTTTGTTTTATGTATTTCTTATTAAAATTACACATTTGTTAATCAAAATTGTGTTTTTTCTTATAAATCCTCTTTTATTACTATAACTATTACTTACAATTATTTTTATGAAATAGCAATATTATTATTGTTAAAACTATTATAGTAAAAATCTTAGTCAGTTAAAATTATTTAATTTATACTTGAAGGAGCCTAATGAGTACCAATCACCCCTCCACTTACCCCCTCGACATAAGGCCTTAGATTCACACGTGCTCCATCACTATGTGAAGAAAATTAAATTATAACTTTCTACAGGAGCAACATTTTATTTATTTTAGCAAAAAAAAAGTGTTGCTATATGCTATAAAAACAGCAAAAACACCGCCACTAACTCTAGTTTCTTACACTCCCACCTTAAAGAAATTAATTAATTGTCACCAGCTTCGGTGGCTGCTTGGTCAAAGGCAAAGGTTATTTTTTCTAAACTGTTTGTACCTCTCCCTCTACGCAAATTCTGTTATACTTCCTCAAATTTAAACCTTTCACATCCCTAACACATTAGCGTATTTAGTATATATGCGTATAACTCGAACAGGTGGTAGGATGTGGTGTTAAAAAATATAATTATCTGTTCTTTTTTTATGTTGGTTGGTGCTACATTTTGATTTTCAATCTTTTACAAATCAAGTTTTGCAATTATAAAATGACGCAAACACCCTAAATTCCCGAAACATTGTTTCAACTTGGACAAGAAACTATTATAATGACCTATAACAGAGGTATATACCATTTCAGAATGCCTTTCGGATAAGGACCATTGTTTTGGCAAAACCCATTTTACTCACGCTTTCACAACAAATCGAGAAGAGGCTAATTTGACAAGTCAACGTGGTACAAGCTTCAGAAATACGACTTCCTAGCGTCAGCTTGCCGTTAAATTTGATTTACGTTTGTTGGCTAAACTGCAGACAAAGACAATGGATCCCACGTGAATGCAAGAAGGGTTTCCCTTGTTTTAAAAGAAGCATGATAACGGCTGGAAAGAGGATCCCTATTGAATAGACTACTTCCTCCTATGTGCCACTAGAGATAAACATTTTCCGACAAATTTTCAGCTGGAAAAATGTATAGAAATTTTCCACAATGGTGACTTGCTGCCTACTAGGTAGATGGTAGTCCAGTTTTGAATTGTCCAGTGCTTATGCTGCCCAATTCATGACCTGGCTATTTCATGAACTGAGCAGCTCCAATCATAAACCAATTGATTGAATGGACGAGTTTTTACCTGGTCCATGAAATGAATGTGAAATTAATGCAATGTGTTTGCCCAGTTCGTGAAATAGTCAAGCTAAGAAGCCAGTTCACGGAATGATCGGAAATTTGTCCAATTCATGAAATTGGAAGTTTCACTATTAGGATATAACATACATAAATAAATCCATCAATTTAAATAGTTTGTTGAGGGACGTATGGAAGAAGAAGGGGGAGCAATATTTGTTTACAAATAATTAAGGCAACATTGAAATTCATCTTATTAATGATATACAGATAGTGTCCAAACAAAATAATGTTATACATTATTAGAGATGAGCTTTTTTAGGAAAATTTTCAGATCGCTTAACTCCAAGGGAGGGGGATTTATTCGTTAAGATTTTGTTTATGTTAGCATATCTGGTCTGCTGCAATACCAAAGTTAGTGATACCTTCAGCCACCTAGTCCTGAAGTCAATATGTGAATGATAAAAGAGAATTGAAATCGCCACTATTGCTTTATTGTTTCTCATTTAAATGGCTGGATTTTTTTTATTTACAGAAAACAATAATAGAAAATTTTCCAAAATGGTAAATTTTCCTTGGGAGATTAAGATAAATATTTCCATTTCACATATTTTGTGACATTGAGGTCGGATGGACGGCTATGCGAGGAAAACCCAACTATCCGTTTAGTTATAGAAGTGGTTCTATTTGTAATCCATTGATAGTTTTAAGGAAGGACAGAGAAGGCAACGAAAGTTAAGGTCATTATTATTTGAAGTTTTTTACAATACTTTTTTTTTACTTTAATAAATATAACATTGCTTCAGTAGATATATTTAATTTTATACACACAGTAATTTCAACAAATTTTTAAATATTTTTCATGGGTATTACGTAATTTGAATAGGAATTTTCTCTCAATTTAAACATTTTCCAGTCAACTGCCGCGATAAATATTTAAGATCTGTTGAAATTACATTCCGATTAAAACTTAACTGGTTTTTACACTCAAGCAATATTTGATTTATTTTGGTGACTAATGTTTTTTGTTATAAAAACTGAAAAATACACATCAGAAAAACTTCCATTACTCCTAAAAAAAACCAAACTTAAGAACATGCAACAAACCTAAAATAATTTTTTTTATCAATAGATTTAATCGATATAAAACCAACTTTGGTGGTGAAATAGTATGAGGCGTCAATCTCACAAAAGACGGGTCTGCTGATGACGGGGAGATGGTCTCTAACTACGCAAATTCGAGTACATTCCTCTGAATTCAACCTTCCTCATCCCTAAAACATTAGCGTAATTTGTATATAATATGTGTCCATCCCAAACGGGCAGTGGTACCTTCCCGTCATATATATATATATATATATATATGAGAAAGGGTTTTTTTAAGAGTAAAAGGGGGAGTATATTTGATTTGTTTACTATGTATCAAATTTGTTTGTATGGATTGTTTTATATATGAATTGATTTTCTATTTTCATTTTGAAACTTGAGGCGCTGTATGGAAATGTTTCAAAATAAAAAAACAAAAAAAACTCGTATGAATGCAGTTTAATTTATGTATATATTAATTTAAATAAACATATATTTTCATATATCCCTACATATTCGTTTTAATTAAATCCTAATTAAGACTTATTACATTTTGAAAATACATATTTCTTGTTTTATTTTCGAACTTAAATTTGTCGTCATTGTTGCTGTAATCAGTGGCCATGCGAGGAAAAAGAGTCTCAAAATGTTGTGTCCCAAGAGGGTCCAGACTTCAATCTCCGACCCCTTTCCTCCCCCTCCCCCCGTTCCTCCTCTTCCATCTAACGTGGTCCTCTCATCACAGTCCCAATGCACCCTGTTTCATCTCCTGGATTACGCTAATGCTCCTTTGCTTCACTTTTATCATTTCCAGGATTTCAATTTTCCTTTCCCCTTCCTTATTTTTTTTTTTACTCCTATTTTTTTTCTTCCATTCTAGTTCTGTGTCATTTCCAATCTGGACTCTTGAGAGAAAGAGAAGCTAAAAAGAGAGAAAAAACGAATGAAGAAGGGGCATAAGGGGTCGGTAAAGGGGGGGGTTGTATGGGTGGGGGTGTCTCTACGCCTTCTAGTATGCGTGCGTGTATACGTGTATGTGTGTCGTCTCATCAGATCTCCTCACGGATTACCTCCTCCCACCCACCCCCCCACACACACACCCTCTCAACAGTCCCATACCGTCAACAACCGACCCTTGGGACATTTTCCTCTCCCATACCCACCCTCCACTCTTCTCCTTGGTCTTCTGTTACCTCATACTACTAGCTCAACATTTTCTCTCTTGTTTTTTCGCCTTTCTTTTCTAGTCGCCTACTAGGACGTATTTTATCCTCTTTCTATATATATATATGTGTGTATATACGTTGTGTGTGTCTCTTCTGTGCGCCTTTTCAATTAAAGTGGGTTGAGAGAGTTTTTTTTTCCTTCCTTCACAAGGGTTGCTGAAGGGAAGGGGGAGGGGCGTAGTAGTGTAGCGGGTATTAAGAGGATGAGTTCTCGGATTCGCAATGTGAGTAAATTTTTTTTTTATTCTGGTTTTTTGGACAATCTAGCGGTGACCTCTTGCTGTAAGGACCTAATAGGAGTAAGGAAGAGGGAGCTACCGGACTATAGAAGGCAGTTACAATAATTCTCACTGAAAGGGGGTAGGGGGACTCTTATTATAGTAGCTTTTCTCTTGATATCTGGCTTGCCTCCTCTTATGAGCCCGTCTCTGTTGTTTTTTTGTGTGTGTGTGTCCGAGGTGACTCGGAAATAAAGACAACGTAATGTCCACTGCTTGCTCTAAGACCTTTTTTTAATACCTTTAATAACGTAAAAATATTTCTCTCCCCTATTTCATGTTTTTTTATCCCAGTCATTTTATATCAAAATAATATTTTAGGAAATATCTCGACCCTCTTTTTTTTTCCATAGGACAGATTTGAATTAAACACTTTGAAAAATATATTGCTTCAGTTTTTTTTTAACTTTTTGTTTACATTGTCTGTTTTTTACATTTTTTTAAATCATAGGTAGGCCTAGTAAACAATACCTCTAACATCATGTAAGTCGATATTATTTATTTTCTTTCCACATAGTTAGAAATAAAGAGGATTGTTTTAAAAATTAATATAGTGTTATATTTAAATAGCTACACTACCAGCACCAGTGGGCACGCAGACAAAGACATCAGTATCGTCTGGTCCCACATGTCGGTTTAGTTAAAATAATGATTCTTGGTGTCATGGGTGAATATTAAAATACATTAAGTCATTTTATTAAAAATATAATTAAGTATATTAAATTATTATTTTTTAGTTACCGTATTAGATAGTTTTATATGATTTGGTATTAATTTTTTAATTAAAAATTTGGTTTATTATATTGAATGGAAATTAATTAATTTTAATTCTTGTTCAATTGTGATAACTTTATCAAGTGATTTAATATCACTAATATTTTTTAAATTATACCAATCTATAAAGTAATATATCCAATATTAAAATCATAAAATAAGGGATATGAAGCAAATAGAGTATAAAATAATAAATAAATTCTAGCTTGCAAACGTTCGGACTTGACATCCTCATCTCTAAATCGATAAAGGAGTAGGGATCAATCTTGATTCAAAAAATAAATAAAAATAAAATTAATTAGAACTGGAAAATGTACGAAATAGCAATAATAAGATAGCATTCTCATAAACATAGATTATGATTAAATGACTCACTAGCAAAAATTATTAAAAAGTTAATTCAAAATCTCATCAAAATTAAGATGAAAGAAATAATTTTACGCCCTATAAAATAATTTAAATAACATCAAATTATTCATTTAAAATTAACAAAAAATAAAAAATAAACATTATTATTTGAACAATCCCGGTCGTTACTGAGATATGATTTTTTTAAATGGCTTTTCCCTCTCCCTTCACGCAAATGTGTGTTGATGCCCTCTAAATTGTTCTTTACTCATCCTTGAATTAGAGTAAAAATGCCAATAGTCTTGATAGAGAGAGGGGGGGGG